>LSSN01001162.1:0-45360 GCA_001970855.1 Smittium culicis | reverse complement strand
CGAATAACCTGTTATTCTGCATCTGTACGTTTTCTTTGTCAGAAATTTTTCTAGAGGTAAAATTATATCTGGCTTTGATTTTTGTAAAAATAAATCCAGCACAGATTTTATTGATTTTATTCGGTGGATGTTAAAAGTATTAATTTTGAAATTTTCATTTTGTTTATTATTATTTGAGGCAAAATTATTTTCGATTTTTTGCTTTCTAAATTTTTTATTAATTTCACCGCGAATTTTCATTGCTAATGTTTTTTCTATTTTTCATAGTATGTTAAATCGTACCTGAAGGTTTTATTTTTCTGCTTTAATTTTTTAGTGTTAAACATGCTTGGTTTTAAGCTTGAGTTATAAACAATAAAATTTTTGACTGTGCTGGGTTTGAATTCTCCAAGGTTATATATTGGCAATTTATTTGATCTGTTTATATTTTTGTTATTTAGTGCATTTTAATGATTTTTTTGATGTTTTATAGTTTTTAAATTCGTTATTTGTTTCTATATAGAGTAATCACTCGAATAATCCACTATATCATTCAAATCACTTTCAATAGCTAATTGCATCTGCAATGTATCTCCTATATTCATGTCATTTCTACTATTATTATAATCGGCTTCAAATTTAACTATGGTGCTAAAAGATTCTTCATCCATAATATGTTCCTCAATTACATCGATAAAAACAGGAACACAAAAGCTTGGTGCAGTATTTTTTTCGATTATGTCACCAGCACCTATCATCAGAAAAATAGGATTTATATTCTTGGCACTATCAGATTTTAATGTTAATAAATTTGCGATATTTAATTTCGCGTCAATATTCGAGGAATTTTTGTTTTTATTTTTATTTTAAGGAATTTTTGTGGTTTTTTTCCAGATACACATGAAGCACATCCTTGTGTAAATTATTTGAACTTATTGGAAAGCCAAAAACTGTTCCAAAGTCTACAGTTCTGACCGTCTTGCTGATATTCTTGCTCGGTGTTTGATCGGTGTCGATTTTACCACTCATAATTGATTCGGTCAATTTAGCTACGGATTCAACGGGTTTAATTTATTGTGTAACTTTTTTTGAATTATTGAAATTGTATTTTTTTTCTTATCTGTATGCATGCAGATTTACAATGGCCCTCTTCTTTGCAGAAGCTACACGCCTCTTTGCACCCCCTATAGAATAGGTTGATTTTGTATCCGTCATGACCGAAGAAGCTAGGAAGGTCAGTGTCTACAGATTTTTTTGCGAAAAGAGTTTTCATACCGCATGGTAAACATTCTCCGGCTCCTTTTCTGGCAAGGGCGCTTATATCTTTAATTTTGCCGCGATTTTCTAGTTGACTTTTAATAATTTCTATCATTGTAATAATATCCACGTCCTTAAAATTAGGAACATTGATGATCGTAATATCTTCTTTAAGTTTTATTGTTTGATAAAATTCGATTTTCATTCCCTTCCTGCATATGAAATTTTTGATCAGTTTTTCAACTTCAGATACTTTGTGGAAAATATAATATGCCACTCTATTTTTAAAGATCTCTTGAATAGTGTAATAGTTTTCTGAAAAATGTTTAGAAACAATTCACATAGCCTCGAACGCACCCTGACCTTCGTCTTTGAATTTGCACCAGATCATACCAACTTTTTGGTTAGAGTCCAATATACAGACCTTTTTTAAATTTTAACTTTCGCCTCAATACACTAATTTTTTTAATTACTATTCCTTTTACAAAGTTGGATCAGTTTTTGAGCACATAGTATTTTAAAATGCACTTTTTAGTTTTTTAAAATACGTACTGTTATATCTAATCGTTTCACTTGGTTTCGAATAGCTGGTGGATTTAAGCTTTTCGCTATACAAAACCTGACTTTCACTTCTAGATCGCTTAATTTCGCGATAGTCATTTTGTTTTGATGAATATTTCTTTTTTTTTTTTTGGATTTTTAATTTTTTTAATGTAACTTATGGCTTTGTTTGAAAAAGCAAAATTTTGTAATCAGATTTGTTTAATAGCTCGAAACGCTCAAATTTGATGCAAAAAAATTGGCGATTAGGATCATACTTCGTGTAACCGCACGTTTAATATTTTCATTTGGATTAAAAGTGGTTCCTATACTATTAGATTGTATCAAAATGTACTTACTTACTAGCTTGTCAAACTTTATTTAATAATCGAAGACAGAAAATTTAATCTTCGATGTGTAGTTATTGTAAACGTTGATAAATTCCATTTTTCTGTTTTTTTTTTCTCTCACTTTTTTTAATTGGTAATCGAATTAATTGTAATTGGTCTCTAAATTAATCTTTTACGGCCAATTTTTTTACTACTAGTAGGCCGAACCACCGGTTTACAGTTTACTTAGTACACCAGGTATCGTATATTAATATTGAAATTTCGTTTTATTCGTTTAAAGGATTGATACTGATATATCAAAAATAAAAAAACTATTTTTATATGAAAATTACTGCGAATTTAGTCTATAAAAATGGCAATACTCAATAAAACAATGGCATGTACTGTTTATAAAAATTTTCTCCTTTTTTAGAAAATTTCCTTAGTGAAGCAAAAAAATCAAATTTATACTAAAAAATGTGTATTTAACCAATACGCTAAAAAAATACAATATACTCGATTTAAAATTTAATTTAATTATAAGTCAAAAATAAATTAAAAGAATGGATCAGAAAATTTACAAAATTAGTATTTAGCTAATCCTTTTATTGATTATAAACAAATACCTTTAGCTATAATTATTAATATTTGAATTTATATAGGAAAAACTAATGATTAAAGTAAAATTTCTTCTATATACCTAATCACAGTGCCTGAGTGAAAAAATTTATTTACGAGAGTGAATTTTTAGTATAAAATCCAACAACCATACTTTTTTAAAAAAATTACTCTAACAGAATACTTACAAGACTCATACTAGTATATTAATAACTGGGGTGATAATAAAGTAGAACCAGATTCGAATATTCTTTAAGGAGAATAATTAAAAATTATTATGAAAAAAAATATTAGTCATAGACCGAAATTTAAATTTAACTCGGCCAAAGGAAATATACGATGAAAGAAACTCAAAATCTCAAACCTTTTACTCTATGAATATGTAATGGTGTGCAATAAAAATAAAGTTCGTCCAAATTATATATATTGCAAATCTAATATATTACCGAGTCTTACTAGAATTCATTTGTAGTTATAAAATATTTAGCTATACCTTTGGATCAATTATTTGCTAAAGTAGCGTAGTAGCTTAATAATATTATTTAGTAAAAATTTTTAATATGATATATGTATTTAAATTATTTAACTAATGTCTTGAGTAACAAAACTATTTTTTTTTAATAATATGGATGAAATAAAGGCAGCTGGTGAAATAAAGGTTTAAGCTCAATCACTGAGGATCTGTTTTAGAAATACTTTTAGTTTTTGTTAATCTATTGTACAACTTGTTACGAAAAGTCAATTCTAAGTCACTTGATTGGGCGTTATTTTTTTCGCTTCCGCTAGGAGGTTCAGTGAATCTTTCCCTTTGGGTAAAGTCAAACTGAGATTTTTCACCTAAATACAAAAAAGGTAATTCAAATTATTAATTACTTGATAACAAATATGCATATCGAATATATTATTTTAAAAAAATACTTACTTTGGTGTGTACCTTCAGTTAACCTTGCAGTGTATCCGTCTAAGTCTGAAGTTGGGACAGATGTTTTAATTTCTACACTTTGGCCAACAAAGTCGCCATTATTAGCATCAAGCGATCTGTTATTCTCGCTATTGTTTGCATTAATAGTTATATTAGGAATTTTATTTCCGTCAATCTCAGCAACCTGTTTTGTTCCTTTAAAATGATCACTGATGGAGTCGATAGATTCTTTTGTATTTTCATTTGAATTACCATTTAAAACATCTCTTGAATTCGAAGATTTGTTTGAAGTCTTTTTTAGATTATTAGAGATTTGTATTTTCGGTTTTTTGAATGTTGTGTAGTTTGAAATCGGGGTAAATAAAGATGTTGGAATAGTGTTAAAAAGAGTTTGAGATATTTTTTTCTCTTTTTCAGATTTTGTAGATTTACTTTTAATATTAGAGCTAGATCCCTGGTATCCAAAAAAGCTCAGATGCTTACTAATACTATCTGACTCATCAATTTGCTTGACCAATTTTTTTGTAAATGCATCATCATAAGCTTTATTCTGCGATTTGTTTCCTTGTAGTTGCTTAACCTTTTCTTTAAACAGTGCTCCTGTGTGGTGGAAAGCTGCGCTAATAAACGCCTTTTTCACTTGCATCAAAAGTTGATAATACGTGAATACTTCATTGTGATATTCAAGAGTAGGCGCTTTAAAAACAAAGTTGCTTATATCTAAAAGATTTTTTTTCTTTGATCCATGGAATGAAATAATATGTTTGTGACCCAGAATTCGCACAAGGATAAATGTTTTGTTTTGAGAGGCTTTAGTTTGCATTGTTTTTTGTTGAATGTTTTCATTGTTGTTGAACCCAGTTGGTAAGAGAACTTGTTGGGTTGGCTTTCTCGACACTGAGTTAGAGAACTGTGATGGGCTTTTTGAAGAAAGCTTAGAGCTGGACTTACTAGGTTCAGTTTTAGGAACAAGTGGTATAGAGGAAGATTCGTTAGAGTTATTATTACTAATAGACAGCTTATTATCTCTAAGCGAGCCAACATTTGTGTTAGAAGCAGCACCAGCCTTGGTTGGTTCAATTTCAGAGTTATTATCATCCGATGATGTGAAAAAGTAGTTAATGAGTAGCTTAGTGATGTCCTTTGAGAGTTGAATTCTAATTGGAGATAAGTCTATCTCAAGTAATTCTACAATTCTTATTCCTCCTACAGGCGGTAGTTCAGAGTAATTGATTTTAAGCATTTTTTCTTTTGAAAAGTCTATAAACTCATTTCTGTTAGAGGAGTAAGGCATAAGAATTTCTGGGTAAATAGAATTTTCAATTCTGTTTAACATTATAATAAGGTCTGCATTAATGAATATATCGTTTGCTAAACTTGTAGAAGTAATAAGAGAAACTCCCAAATTTCGTAGTTTGATATCGCAAATGGGTTTATTTTCATTGTCCAAAATTCTCCAATTTACACTAGAAATATGAATTCCAATGTACATAGCAATAGAGTGTCTTTTAGAGTAATCAAGCTTATCTATGTTGTTTACTTTGTTCACGCTATTATGAGAAATTGAACGTGTATCTTTTGAAGGAGGCTTCTGTGAATAGTTATTATGGCTACTAGCAGATCTGCTTTGTATAAGTTCTTCCTTTTCATGCTCATCAATACTTTCAGGTGAAGCAATATCTGTTTGGTCAGGCTTCTTTTTTGACTTTTTTCTCCAACCCGACATATTGCTGAGAATGCTCCTAGAGGAAGGACTGTTTTTAGACCTTTTTTTACTCTCTGTCTCTGCTGAAATTAAATCGCTGTGGCTTTTAAATCCAGATTTAGAAATAGATTCTTCATTTTTATTTTTGGCAGAAGAAGGTATTTTGATTTTTGAGCTAAAGGACCTGGAAGTATTTAAAACAAGATCATTTTTATTGTTATAGTTATAAATTTCAGTATCGTCTGAGCGAATATTTTTAATATTCTTAGCTTTTTTAGAAGCATGTAATTTTTTTTTAGCTGCACTAACTAAATCCATTACAACCTTAAGTTGTTGTTCTAATACTTTTATTTGTCTTGTAAGTGCTAAAATAATGCTTCCATGATTTGCTGAAGTTCTAATATCTTCAGCAGAAATTTCGGAGAATGAAGAAGTTTCTTTTAAAGAATCCGAGTGAGGTTTACCAGACGAAGAGCAATCTGTTATATCTAATTCAGAACTAACCATGAATAAATCAGGTTTTTTACTAAATTTCCACTGTCTTTGGCACCAAATTTGAAACATATGCTTTCTAATCCTTAATGACTGCTGGATCCTATTTATCATTGGACTGATATCTGATATACTTGACAAGTCAGTTGTTAACTTAATTAAGCTCAAATTCTCCAAATACAATGATCTTTCTGGTTCATTATATATTAATAAATCTGTAATAATGCTTAGCGCCGAAGAGAATTGTTCTGAGGTTAGTGATACGTTAATTTGAGGCATTCTTATAATTACCAGAGAAGCATTACTTTCGTCATTATCTGTGTTTTTTTGTTCACCTTCGGTCTTTTGAGATTTTTCGGCATTTTCAGAGTCATTAGAGCTTCCAGCGCCTTTAGCCTCATTAATAATCTCGTCCAATAAACTAGAGTTAAAGAATTTATTGCTATTATTCCCTTCGCTATTTTCACTATCATGTTTGTAGTTATTGGTGGGAATATTTGCAGAGTAGTGAAAAGAGCCTTTTTTGTTGCTTTTAGAACCGTTAATTTTAAAGGTATTAAGCTTATTAATATTATCATTATTTTCTATATCCTCACTTTGTATTCTATGAGTATTCATTCTATCAAATATAACCATTCCGGAAGTGCGATCAAGTATTTTACTATAACGAGGTGTACTTTTGTTTTTTGATTCAGAGTTTAAGCCTTTTAGATTAATACGGGCAACTTCGCTATAATTTCGTTCATCAGCATTATCATAGTTGTGTACCAAAGTAGAATTGTCGATACTTTCTGGAGTTAAAAGAATCTCTATAGGTATCCAAGCCGGCCAAAGTGTGCTTGATAAGCTATTGTTGTCAACATGAGCGCCATAAAAGCAATCCATTAAGTACAATGGACAGTCAACAAAATCTTGGCGCTTTAAATAAAATAATTGCATATTTTTAATTTCAAATAGCATTCTAGTTTTAACAAGATTTTTTTCTAGAGCCGAGGATGGCTCTGGTTTATTGCTCAAATCAATCTCATCAAAGTCATCTGTAGGAGAGCTATCAGAAAAGTCATTAGCATTGCTTTTATTTGAAATCGAACCTGAAGGGCTGATAATAGAGTCTCTAGAAGAATTAGGCCTAGTATCAGTATCGGATATTAGCATAGGAATTGATTTTGTCATATCTTCAGATAGTAACTGAATTATGTGTAGCTGTGCCTTTTCAGCCGTTGCAACCATAGAGTCGCTACTGTTTTCGTCAATACTTAGAGATACCTGCGAATTCAAAAATTCAATCAAAGCAGAGTAGCTGGGGGTAAAATTTTGAAAATCTTTCATTAAATTAATTGTATCGCTGTTATCAAGTGAGCCACTAAGACTGTCCTTATTTAATACTTGTTTGAAATAGTTGTTATTATTACTATTTGATTTAATTGGATCTTTGCTGGGTTTATTTTTGTTCTTTTGGGATAAATCTTCAGAATTAGTATCGTAAATGGATTCATAGCTAAAATTATTTCTTGGGTCACTAGAACTATTTATATTGCTGCGAGTCTCATAAATAGAATCGTCGCAATCATGTGTACTATTTTGATTACTTGAGTTATACTCAGCATTTTTGTATTTCTTGTCTAATTCACTTACTACCTGCGACGCTGATTGTGATAAAAAATACTTTAAAGCAATCCAATCATCCTCGTTGTAAAAAAACCTGAACAGAATGTCACGTACTTTTGAATTCCAAACTAAGTAAGCAGAATGTAGTAAGAATCTATGTCTAAAAAGTGTCTCTAGGCCTTTTAAAGAATCCTCTTCAGAATCGTTGAAACTTTTATTACTAGAGACAATGGAATTTCTAAAAGAACTACCTGAAAAATCTTTAGGGTTACTTGAGTTGTAGCCAAGCATATCAAGGCATTTATTAATAAGTCGTCTTCGAACGCTTAAATCAAATATTTCATTTGCTATTTTAATTGTTTCGAAGTGATAATCAATAGAAGATGTGTATAAACCTTGCTCAAAATCATCCATGTTGATTTTATTTTTAATTTCATAGTGCTTAATTGCATAGCCCAATCGCTCCTTTCTTCTGGATAAAAGTAATGACTGAGTTAATCTTGGATCGCGTAAAATTTTTTTATAATCCAAAACTCCAGTTGAAAAATTATCAAAGTTTTGATCGCTTAAGCTGCCATTATCGCTATCAGAATCTGAAAGATACGATGACTGCATCCTTTCGCTATATTGTTTGCTGTTCCTATCACTTTGTGCTTGTGATATAGTTGGTCTTTTACTAAATGATTGCCTAGTTCCAGTATTGTGCAGTCTATTAGAAATGGAATTTCTGATACTATTGTGAATCAGTGAGGTCACATTCAGTGCGTTATCATCACTAAGAATGCCGGTATCAATTAAACCCGCCCTAGCTCGAAGCTCTACAAGAGCATCTGACTCGAGGTCATTAGAATTCAGCTTTCTGTTCAGGTAAAGTTGGTTATACTCCTCTGGTTCAAGTGGGACGTTTGGTCTTGAACTACTTAATTTTACGTAGTAGCCTTCTCCTAAAATCCCTTCATTTTTATCAATGCTTGCTACCGAGCTCTTTTGAATTAGGCTGTTGTGGTCTAAATCGATTGGAATCAACGATTCTTCAATTGCAGTTTGAATAAAGTACACCATTCGAGGTGCCCACAAGAAACAAAGAACATCTACATTAGAGAAAATAGCATTGCTCAAATCAAATGTCCCTAAATCGAATAAGCTATCACTGTCAATCCAATCTAGCTTCTCAGGGCTAAGCTTTAGGTAATCAAGGGATTCAGGAAAAATATGCATTCCATTATATGTTGAAGACTTCCATTGACCATTTTTAACTCCAGACCCGTGTGGAATGCAGTTTAAAAATAGAGGTAGCTTATAATCCATTTTTACAACCCTAACATCAAAGTCGTCAATCTCCGCATCCGAATCTTGGATAGACCAAGTTAAGGAAACTTCATCATTTTTCTTTTTTGTTTTTGTTTCAACTCCAATATTCTTATATGAAGAATTAGATTCAGAAAATTCATTTATGTTACTGTTTTTTTTGTTCAAAAAGAGCTTTTGCCGTTTTTGTACCATTAATAAATTCGCGTGAATAAGTTTAGTTCTACCTTTAAGCTGATAAACGTTACCTTCAGCTTTTGTTGGTGAAGTATGTTCCAATTTTGGCTTTTTATCATCGCTAGAAGATAAGGAGTCAAATCCCGTAGTTTGTTGTTTGAAAGCCCTTAGAAGAGATTGTACTGCACCTGTATTCAGACCAGAAGAAGTAAGAAGATCGCTTAACTCTTGAGATTCTAGCTCTTTTATCTCTGAAGTGTGCTGGGTGTAAGAAAGCTGAAAGTCAGTCAGGTTTAGACCAACTCGAAAGGATAGCAAGCTTTTTCCAAATTTGATGTCTTTACTTTCATTAAACGGATAAAGTTTACCTTTGCGAACAGGAAGCATTAGTTTAGCAGAAAATAGCGATAACATCTTTAGAAACATGTCAGTTGAAATCATACTAGAAAATACCTTAGCTCTATCATTCGAATTATGAGATGTGCTACTTTCACCTGCCATTAGGCAGTGAGGATTAGGATTAAACCCACACATAAAATAATCGTCACCAATACTTGGTTTTTCTAGATTACACCTGTGAAGGGGGGAGATTGAGCACAATACGCTGTTGCATTCAGAGGACATTGTATCATCTGCAATAGATAAAGGAGGTGAAGAATTTTTAGTATTTATTGAGAAGTCTTTACTGTTTTTATTTGAATAGCTATAACTTGACAGCTCAGAATCGCTAATATCAGAGGTACTATTATCATTATTGTATATGGAGCCATTAGTTGAATCATTATCAATAAAGTTTTGTATAGAAATTGATTTAAATGAGTTTCTTTTGAAAAAAAGTGATCTCTTTCTATCAATTAAAGGGGATCCAAGAGCGTCATTGTCCGAAAAATCTATTTCTGGGTTTGAAATAGAATTGTCTGTTACTATGATGTTAGGCACTGCAACGTTCAAGTTGTATGTGCTATTTTTTTTAACTTTTTTTGTACTAGATCTAGACATTCTATTGATGCTTAAACAATTGTTATTTTTAGTTTCAAAACCATCGAATTCGGCTGACTTTGGTGTTGATGAGCCAGAACGTGTACTACTTTCATCTAATTCATATGGACAAAGAATACTCAAACCAAAATGAATCCCAAGAGACCTAAACCCGTTATATGCATCATAGTTTTTTTTATAATCGTTGGGTATATTTTCAAGAGCATGTGGTCTAATATCCCAGTGTGAATTAATGACATTGTTAGGGATGTATTGAGGCTCAGATGATCTGATGCGAGTTTTTTCGTCTGATGAGATATTATTTACAAAAGTATTTTTTTCAAAATTAGCTTTTTTTACGGATGTTGAGAACCCAATAGACAACCGAACACCTCTAGAAAAAGATGCAAGAGGTTTTTTATATAAATTGCAATCGCTTGCAAGAGATCCTAACTTTAAAAAATTAAACTCTGAAGATATCATAGATAGCATAACAAGGTCCAAAATATCTCTGTTTAAGACGTTTCTATACTTTTCTATATAGCTGATATTAAAGTTATCATATAAGTGACGTTTCATTAGCTTTAGGGTATCGATACTAGAATTATTAATCTCAGGCACACATGTAAGGAATTTCTTGCTTCTCAAAACTACAACCTCATTAAGACCAGGTGATGTTCCAGTACTATCTTGGCCATAGTCTCCCAAGTCTATGACATACTCTTTGCTAAAAATTTTGTTTTTACCAGTGTCATAATAATCGCCCTCTCCAATAGAAATTCTAACATCACCTTGTAAGCTGATTAAATACCCACTGTTTTTAATAGAAAAGCTATAAGGGTCGCGGCCGCCCAATAAATATAGTAAAAATTCGCCTGATTGTTCAGATTGGAGACTCTTATAAAGGCTGTAATTAAATCTTTTACTATTTAGGTTTTTAGGAGTATCTTTAATAGCTAAATCAGATAATTTTACGTCAATACAAGCTAGTCTGAATCTTGTAATAAATCTAGATCGAATTTTATCCCACCACCCAAGGTGTGGGCTGGGTTCGGAGGAAGAGGAAGTTAAGCTCTCGATTCTCTGAGATATTTCAGATATAACTGGTTGAACTCTTTGGTACCAACATACAATAGGCGATTGTGCTGGTAGTCTATTTAGCCTAACAATTTTTAGTATTTTGTTGTATGATATTCCTAAACTATCAAGCCCATCTAAGTTATTACTATGATAATATTTTAATGCCTTGTCTGCTTGTGTTGTTGCAGCAGTGAATATAATTACAGAAAAGTTGGTGTGCACCCTAGGAAAAGTTAAGCTTTTTACTATAGGAATTCTTATAACAAATTCATTAGAGCTAGTAAGTTGGCCAGTATTAATCTTCATATCCTTATCATTGAAGGAATAATTAATTTGTGGAGTTGAGCAAATAGGTATACTAAGTAGCCTTAAAGCACCCATGTGCGCCTGTTGCTCAGAAACAATAAAACCGCCTTCAATTGAAACGCCCCCGCGGAAGTTTTTATACCCTAATTTGTGTCTTATGTCTATATCATTTTTATCACTGGACTTGAAAGGATCTGGAAAAAATAAAAGAGGTGATGGATAATCGCGGAGCTGAACTCTAAGCTCTCCAGCTTTTAACCTTAGGTTTATAGGAATAAGAGTACTCCAATTTTGGTTTATAGGAGTTGATGGGTCAATTTCGCGCATATAATTTTCAATTTGCTCGAACTCAAGAAGTTCGTTTGGGGTTCTGATGATAATTCGAACAGGGAACATGGAAAAAACAAGTAAGGGAACATCTGGATATCTTAACTTACCATGCTTAAATTGGTAAGGAGGCCCTGTCTTTTTTATTGGTTTTTTAAATTTGTTTAATGAAATACTAGATTTGTCATTCTGAGTATGAAAGAATTTTAAACTGTCTAAAAATTCTAATTGGCTTATTGAATGGTCAGAAAACGTTCCGTTATTTAATTTAGAAGAGAGCTCTGGATCACATGACTCAGCTTTATTAAACATGGATCTACCCTGCGTAGTATGCGCAGAAATAGTAGATTTTTTCTTAGAGTTATATAGATTTTTAACAATATCGTTAGCACTTTCATCATTGTCTGAAAAGTCAGGATTTTCGATCATTAATTCTCTTATAGTTTTAATCCATAGCTTTGACTCAAACTCGTATAAAAGACTTTTAGCGTCTGAGTTCAGGTCATTATTATCTTTTTTCTTATGATTGGTGCTGTATGTAAAATTATTCGTGCTAGACTCACTTATTGAAGTGTTTTTTAAATTTTTTGGGTTCAAAAAATCACCGCTACTACCTTCAAGAGGCGACTTAGATACAATAGATTCATCCTTGCCATCATTTTTGAAAATGGGAGCTGAGCTGCTGCTAAGAATGCTAGCATTTTCTGTAGATGGTATTTTCTTTAAACTTTTTAACTTTTTAGTGTAAAATTGAGATTTAAGGTTTTCGTTTTGGGTGTTAGCTTTATTAAGTTTATTCTGGCTATTCATACTTGCAGTCTTGTTGTTACTTTCTGACTCAAAAGGCTTCGTTTGGAAACTGTTAAGGTAGTCGTTTGAAACGGATTTTTCTAACTGACTTTTTTTTCCTGGCTTTGACGAAACTGAAGCAGAGTCTTTAGTATCTACGTTAGATGTTTGTGATTTTAGTGTTGGCTCAAGATTTTGGCTTTGGAATGAATTTTTTTTAGATATCTTTTTTTCAAATGCCTCTAATCTAGATAAACGCTGAACCTGCTCGAGTCTTCCGACATGATAAATTCTAGACAAAGCTATTTCAAATGGATCGTCCATCAAAAAGAATGAAAATGATTTTGCAATTATATGTATTCTAGGAATGTAATCGGGCTCAGAAAGTGGTACCTGACCTTTTGAAAATAAAACTAAATCACTTCTAAAACTAGGTATTGGTATTGAATACATAGAAAATAGTGTCTCAATCATACTATCTATAGGCTTTTCAGAAACAGCTTGAGTATTTATATCTCCAAATTCGAGTTCAATATCGTTTGTATATTTAAGTATGGACTTTTTTTTCTTTTTTTTTAAAGTTTTAAAAAGCTTGAGAAAAACAGAAAAGGAATCAATTACATAAGAAAATGTGTAGTTATGAGGAATGCTAAGCGATCCAGAATCGAATTTAATTATGACATCCAGATCAATACCTTTTTTTGGTAGACTTAAATTGGGGGTGGTTTTTGCAGATTCTATAATTTTGGGGTTTTGAATAGCGACTGAAAATTTTGTGAAAGTTGCTAATGGATTTTTAGCCTTATTATAGTCAAGTATCCCGATATTTGGGGTATCTAGTATGAGATTTAAAGATTTATCAGTATTTAATTCATTAGATTTTGAACATATTCTTAGTTCTGGAATGTCTAATAAAAGAGCAATATCTTCAGTTATATCGGATGCTTCAATTAGGTATTTAGTGAAGCAATCATGAACATCCGCCTTTGGAAAGCTTATTTTGATGTAAACTCTATCGATTAAAATATCCAAGATACCAACAGTCTTTGGGCGGCGTTTAATAGCTTTTTTAGAGAATTCGTTTTTAAAATTCATAACAGTTTGAAGGATACCAAATTGATGAAGTAATAAAAAGATCCTATAAAAAGAGGCGGATGAAATTGAGATATCAGCAGATTTTATTTTTGACTTAATGTTTAGCGTTGGGTTAGAGTATAGAAACTCGTTTAAAAAGCTTGAGCTAATCTTAACCGTATTAAAAATAAACATGTTCTCTTTATCTTTAATTGACCATCCAAGTGCTTTGAAATATTCATTAAAGGTAAGGTTCAGGAGTGGGGTTTCAGCTATATTACCCTTAACTGAGCTAAAAGTAATTGCTGAAATTTGCCCTATTGTGAAATTGTTTTCAATTTTTTTTGAAAAATTCTTAACATCCAACTTTATTTTAAGGTCTACATCTCTGACGAACAAAGATACACCGTGTAATAGATTAATACTTTTGTCTATTGTACCATCAAATGTAGACAGAGAAATTCTGAATTCCTTAAGAGAAATATTTACTGATGACATTTTTGAAACTGAGAAGCTAGAAAAGGAGTCAGATGCTAATATTTTTGAATAATTATTTATGAAGTTCGATTTATCACACAATGATTCTTCATCAGTATTAAAATCGGTCGAGCCTTTTTGAGCAACAATAGATTCATAGATTTTTGGATTGATTTTTCTATATAGGCGAAGCGCTAAAGACCAAACAGGAACCCAATAAAATAGATTTGTTAAGTTATCGCCTCCGAGAAAAACACTAAAAACACCAAGTTCAACATTAATCTTTGATTTAATATACGGGAGCTTCCCCCTAAAATATTTAGATGTATATCCTAGAAAGAGATCGGTTTCCAAATCGGCACTGACACCATTGTTCCCAAGAATATATCGAATTTGGTGATTTTTGCTATTTTTAAGCTCTTCTTTAATAGAGTTATCCTTGTAATAAACTAGGAATGGCGAACAGCTCACTTTAGTATAAATTTTGTTTCTAATTGAAGCTAATTTTTCATTGCCGCTTGAAGACGGAATATCAGCAAGCGATGAGTGAATTTCAGCTTTTTTAAAATACAAAACTATATTTTTCGGCTCACACTCTTTATGCTTTAGATCACTTGAAAGGCTAGTATAAAATTCGATTTTAAAGTTAGTTAATTTTGACTCAAATTCCAATCTTTTTAAAAATAGCTCATATAGCTCAGCAATTTTGAAGTATTTATTAACTCGATCTTTGTGTAGATCCCAAATTTCGATAAATTTCATTTTAGACAATAGGCAATACTTGTCCAAAATAATTGTTTTAGTAGCTTGAGTAAAGAAATCAAGTTTATCTTGGTAAATAATTTCTTCAGAGTTGTACTTGGTAGCGGTTTTAAGTCCAGAGAAAGACTTAATTGCCTTTTCAAGAACTAAAATAAATTTCAAACTTATCTTTGCATATGAATTTTCAATTTTAAATACCATTTTTGGAAATGAATGGATTTTTAAGCTTTCATCTGCAATGAAGTTTATGGGGATTTCATAGGATAAACTAATAGATGGTATTGAGATGCTTGGATAACTTTCTTCAGCGCCAACTATCTTTTTATTAGAGTTATTGGCTGCTTTAAATAGTTTAGCATTAAAAGATCCGGCTTTTACAAAAAGCTTGATGGCAGTGTTCAATCTAAAATCTTTTACTGAGTAATCTTCAAATACTATATACTCCTTTTCATCAACTTTGGTTTGGCTAAATCCAATGTTATCAGATGCGTGTGAACTTAAAACTGGATCTTCGTTATCTGAATCGAAGATATTTTTATTGAGTACTAGGTCGGGGAAATTATCGCTTAATAGCGGATTTTCAAAATTTTTTGCAGATTTGGGCTTGGATTGTGCTGAGGGCATTTTAGAAACATGCTTAATTGTATCTTTGCTGGAGAAGGTAAATTTTTTTGAATTACCAGAGTATTCGAGCGGATTTATTATATAACTAAAATTAAACCGGATGTCTTTCTGTTTAATTAAAAGCTTTTCATAAATTTGATCATTGATATTGATAAGATCAGCTGGCATTTCAAAATATATTCTTTTTATACTTGCTTCTAACTGGACAAATGAAATTTTAGTTAACTTTAAAATATAAGCAATTTTATAAAGTTGTGCGCTATATTTTTTATCTTTGGATTTTTTCATGCGTAAGGATTCGAATAGCATTTCGATCTTATCAGTAGCAAAAATTTTAAACTCGTTTAGTTTTTTTTCAATTGATTCAGGACTATAATCCTTGCTAAAGTTATTTTTTATGTCAATTGATTGAGTAATCCCTTCAGGATTGGTTTTTAGGTCTGGTGTGTATAATATATCCGATTTCTTATCTTTAGAAGGCGAAAAGTTGTTTATTTCTGAAATTATAGCTGAAATGCCATCGCTACTAAGAGATACTGGATCACAATAAAGGCCAATTTTAGCATTTTTAAGCTCGCCCCAAATAGCTGATTGGAACTTTAGTACAAGCTCTAGTTTTCCTATTATTTCCATTCTAACAAGCTCTGTAATTGAGCTTCCTCTAGATTTTGAGCTTGAAGAAAACCCTAGACCACTGATATACTTTAGCAATGGAGACGCACTTTCCTCACCCTTCTCAGTGCTAGACGCTTTTGAAGATGTTAAAACTTGGAAATTGCTAGCAGTTATAGAAAAATAGTGCGTATATGCAATCAGATCATCAGCTTTTTTATTGTCTAATCCAAAACTTTCATTGATATGAACTGTAGGTTCGTCAAAACTTTGATCTCCGCTGGAACTAGAATCGTATCCACTTATAGAATCTTCTATATCAGAGTTGGGGATATTTTCAGAATCTGATTTAGGTGTAGATTCAGGTTTTTTTTTGAATAGCTTTTGAATGAAGTTTTCGTATACAATCAGAAATAGGTTCATTAAACTAAGAGGATCATCTGGAGCTTTATACGAATTTCCTCTCGCAGATATTTCAGGGATGTGGAGTGAAATTCCGTTGCCTGAAATCCAACCTTCTTCATTAATTGAAACATTAATGAAATTATTAATTGAGTTGAGCTCTAAAAAAGGAAAAACTATGGGGGTTAGGGCAGAAAAAAGAGTAAGCTTTTTTTTTAACTTTTCTGCTAGGAGATGGATAACTTTTTCTGGAGAAATTTTTAAGCCAGAATTTTCTAAATTCTCTAAGTTTGGGCTTTCAGGAATTTTGCTACTTTGATTGATTTTGATTTTTTCGATAAATTCAAAATCTTCGATTGTCTTCGTTTTATCATCCAAGAAGATATGAATGACAGGATTATAAATACTGATCTGAAAAAATCTTTTTTTCAGCTGCGAATTAATTCTACCTCTTGACTCGCTTCTGCTTCCAGCTCTACTATGACTAGAAAAATCTTCACTCTGTGTTGATTCTTTCTTATGTGAACTCTTGCTTGGTTTATCGCGGCTTTTTGCATCTATATTTTTCTTCGATTGAAAAAGAGCAGTAATAGATTTTTTGATGTATACGAAGAAATAGAAATCTACACTAATCTTTTTAATCTTGATGTGTAGCTTCAAGTCAGATTCAAAGGGGGGAGTGAATTTTATGTTTTGTGCTGATAGCCCTTGAAAGTTGGAAACAGATATACCCTTTTCGCCCAAGTATTTCTTCAATAGGGTTTTTAATACATAGGCTAATGATAGATCCCATATTATCTTGAAAAGTACTACCAAGAATACAAATAATTTAAAATAGTAAGGTGTTAAATCCCATATATTTCGAAAAATGGAAAAGATATTCATTCTTTTAAGGATATCTTTTAATTCATTTTTTTGCAAGTATCTTAATGAAAATAAACTATAAATAAAAGGAAGAAATGATATAAGACTTAGCAATCCTTTTATTCGTTTTTTAACTTCTGTGTTTGTTCTCTGTAATCAAAGTCAATGCTTTAGCAATAAGCTCATAAGCTGCTATTGGCCAAATTTCTTAAACATTTAATATGAATTAGCCAATATTAAAGGTTAGCTTTATTTGCTGCAATCATGATTTATATTTATCTACAAACGCTGCACTTTAATTCTATGCGTAGTTAGTATTGGTTTATTTTCGTCTATATCACTATAGGTACAATCTAATATCATAATAATGTAATCTGAGCTATAAAATTTACTAGTATAGCTGCGTTAATATAACACAAAAAAACAATTGCACATTCATATTCTCCACCGTAAAAATATTTACTGGAAACTATGGAAACTATGGAAGCTTATCATTCTTATATCATATTGTCATGTTAATAGAAAAATAAAGGCTTATAAGTAATTGTTTCTAGTCATAATTTTAACCATTTTACTTTGATAAGTTTAGTATTGTTTTTCAATATACATTTTAAAATACTCTTATTTCTATCATTCCTACTTGAAAAAAATCATTCATATTAATTAATAAGGAAATAAATAATTAGAATACATTGAATGCTATCAAATTTATACTATAGATATATTATCGTAAAGCACTATACTACGAATCTTTTATTCACGAAGTACTTTTGTATTGATAACTAATTCTATACGATGCACAAAATGAATTATTTGAGGTGGTCAGTTTTATTTTTTTTTCTTATAAAAGCAAGAATTTGCTTTTCCTAGTGGCTTCTAAATCGTCTAAGCTAAGCACAATATCGACATTCATACTAATAAATATGTTATGAAAGAATTTGATATTAATCCAATTTAAATTTCCTTTTTTCAAAAAAAACGATAGGACTCGAGTAAAAATTTGGGTGTACTAAATACATAATGTGTATATTTTTATAGATGTATAGTGTAGCCCCGCTATAATTTATATTGGAATCGATTATACAGGGTCAATCTAATCCTATAATACTTTGAGTCTTTTGGAATTTATGGGAAATGTGGAGAAAACCTACATAATAATTGGAAAGTGTGGAAAATTTTTATTAATAAATAATCAATAGGAGATATTTGAATCATTTACTCCACAAGATTAATAATTTTACATATATTAAAGCTTTATTTAAAAATATAGGAGATAATTTATGAAGGAGTCATTATATAGTGTAAAGCGTTACAGTGTATGAAATTTCATATTTATTTTTTATCCAGTAAAAAAAATATTTATCTTATTAGTAAATATGTAAAAAAAGAAATAAGTAAATAGAAAAATCAAATTGCCTTTTCAACTTGTCCAATTATACTTACAATAGCTGAATTCCCAAGTCAATGAAATTGAACTTATACATAGTGCTCTCTTCGTAAAGAATCTGCCATATTATGGGAGATTCTTTATGAATAAATCACTTTATAGTCTAAAGTGTTATAGTGTATAAATTATCATAAATGACTAATAGCCAATAAACAAAAAGGCTAATTTTTTTACCAAATAATAATTCCAAATTGAAATGAAAAAATAAGAAAAATCGATGAGCCTTTTCAATGCCGCCAATAATATTTACACTTTTTATTGTCCAAGCCAATAATAATAAACTGCAACAAAGTGCTCTCTTCATTCAGAATCCCTCATTTAAAAATAAAAGCAAAGTTAATGTATAGGAAAATTTTAATATGAAAAGTTCAGATCCTTCAAATGATATCACATACATAGATTAATTCTAATATGAATTTTCAATTTGCTTATAATTAATTTCACACATGTGACTTTTTTTATCTCCCGAAGCGTTTCGAAATATCGTAGATTCTTTATGAAAGAATAATTATATAGTGTAAAGAGTTACAATGTAAAAAATAGAGTAAAAATCTATGTTTAATTACCTAAATCATTTCTTCCTTTTAGCAAATATAAATTACAAAATTATATGAAAAAATAGAAAAACTTAATCAATTTTAAATTCCGCCAATAGAATTAATTAATGAATAATCAGGCCAATAAAATTGAGCTGTAACAAAATTTGCTCTTCGTTAACCATTTTATGAGCGGTAAACTATTTTTGATCCACCAGATATAGCCAACTAGGTAAAATTAAAATAATATAATTACAAGATATAAAATGATATTGGTATACTGTATTTAAACAGAAAATAATAGATTTCATTGTAAATCATAAACGAATCATGAATTTAATTATTATTTTGAGTTTTGAACAGGAAAGGGTTAAAAAACCCCTATTTATACACGTTATAATATAATATAGAATCTAAATAACTATAAACCAGCATTATCAATACAGAAAAATTTTACAATCTACATATTTCGTAGTTGATGCAAGTAAAATTATAATTCATCCTTTCAAAGAATGGCTGAAAATTAAATTTTATTCAACATTTTTATAATTCTTTATTAAAAGTTTTTTATTTACCAGATTACACGTAGATTAATTTAGCTAATGCTGGAGAATAATTAAAAAAAACTTTTCTGGTCAGTTTAACCATTGAGAATAAGAAAATACTACCAATCACATATGAAAAATTATGAGTGAAGAAATGCACTTTGCTACAGCATAGCCCTTTTGTGTACAATACTCTTTATTTAATAAAATACATTGGTTTGTTAACGATTTATAATTTTATTTTTTTATTCAGCAGTATACCAATAAATATTTGCGTTTCGTAATTAAGTTGTTTTTATCATATTTAGTTGGCTATATTTCGTAGATAAAATGCAGTACCAAGCCCGGTTAAAGGCTAATATAATTATTACGAATAATTTTATTTTATTTTTATCATTGGTTGTATTGGAAAGATATTTTGATGTTTCAATTTATTCATTTGACTTTGTATGCATTACAGATAGAGAGAAATATTATGTGGTACCATCTTATTTGATAAAAAAGAATGCGGAAATTACGAAAAAATAAAAAATAAGTGAAATATTATAAACAAGTAAACTTTTTTATACAAAGAGTCTAAATTACACAATAATGATATCTTTGTCATCTTTTCTTTTGCGAAGGTAAAATAAAAGCATATAGATGTTCAAAAATAAAATTTTGTGCATAAGAAAATTTAAAATTTCATTTTCTTCGATTATTAACCGATGGAATAAAGCTGAAATTCAAGCTCCAGTTAGTAAAAATCAAGTCAAGGTGATGGCTGAACTAGTTCAACAATTTCATAGAGAAAAGGAGAGAAATCAGGAGCCACAAGTCCCTATAAACACAACCAATATCCCCTTTAAAGACTAGACGTTTAAATAAAACTCACAGAAGTACTTCCAATATTGAAGATGACTTATTTGAGTCACCGCTTCAGAAGAAAAACGCAAGATTGAAACACATCCTTTCACATGTATTAGTCGTTTAACTACAGTCCACCACCTCTCAAAAAATCAGAATCGAGTTAACTAAGGAATTCATAAACAGCTCTTTATGAAATTTTAGTAGCTCTGGCTTAAGTTACTAGATCGATTGACTACTATTTCCACCGAAGAATTTAGGGAAATTCAGGGTTCTACAGGCCTGAGGATCCTGAATTCATGTTTTTGAGTTTTATGAGACCTCTCCTATATGACGTAGCCACTACAGTTACTCAATAAAGATATGATAAACTTCATAAGAGAATTTAACTTTCAGGAAAACGAACCCGGCTTGATAAATCGGCCACCAAGCGTTTGATTGACAAAGATGCGATGGGTGCCCTCTTAATAAAGAAGCCAGAAGTAATGATGTAACAGTTACAGCCTTTTTGAAATCTCCAGCTAATCTAGATTTAAAATCAATCTTACATTTACAAAGTTTCTTCGAAGCTGAGAAACTCATCAGAAATCACCACCAAAGTCAGTAAAATTGCACCGACTGACAGAAAAATTTTCGTAGAAGAAGACGCGAGCGCAGGATAAGATCTAATTAGAGACTCAATACATTCTCCCATCTTCAGTGTATCTAACTATGATCAAATTTGTGTGTAAAAAGCTAGAGGAAGGTAATGAATCATTCATAGTTCCATGGAAATTTTGAGCCCTCTCCAAGATCTTATAATTTCACATTTTGATTACGTCATCAGTACAAAAGTAAATTTTGCCAAAATTCCTGCAAGATGCTGAAAAAAAAAAATTATCCTTGCTATCAAAGTGATACAACCAGGATACTTAGCCGAAGGTTACAGAATTCAAAAATCATTTTTTCAAGACAAAAACAGATCGAATTCCTCAAAGCGGATCTTAACCACCCGTAAACTCAACCTAAACACAAAGACCAGAACATATATATGAGACGCTATTATTCATCTGAAGAATGACTTATCTCAAGGGTTATCTGACATCTTTGGGTATTCAGGATAGATTCATACATGTTTTGGTATAGAATTAGTTCCACAAATATCTTTACTTTCACTTGATGACGGATGCTTCTAATTTTACGCTCTATAATTTGAAATTAATCATATCCCGTTTTTTTTTACAAATACCCCCCAAAAAGCTTATGAATGGACAAATTATAAGTTATGCTGATCTCTAAATTTCTGAGAGAATTTTTAGTCTTGGTTTATTCAAATTTGGTGAGTGTAAAAATCACACCAACGTATACTTCAATCCCATGGAGCTTGGATTCACAATCAATTACTATTTATATTCTACATTCACATCCCAGTATATCACACATTTGAGAATAGTTATCAAAACAAGCGATATGTTCTTAAAACTTCTATCGACCTCATCTTGGACCTTAGACTCGATGAAAACTAACACTGAGACATTTTTAAATGACATTGAGGTCTCTCACGCGATTTAACGAGAGATCGCAATCGATAACAGCCACTTTTTTTTTAGCCACCTGATGCTCCGCGAATTATCTTAGCCAAAATATCGTCTCTGTCATATGCAAAATTATGAAAGTCAATAGTATTATCAAAAAATACGGTCAGAAAGTGCCTGTTTTTCTGCAAGAGCTATTTTCAACTAATATTTGTCTCTCGTTCTTTTCAGAAACTCTGGAACTAGAGATCTAATCAGACTCCAGGTAATCAGTACAGGGGATTAAGGCAACTAAAAATCCATTTTTGGGAACCTGAACCTTGAATAATGCAAATTTACAATTCAAATCCAAAGAGCTACGGTCTGTAACAACGCGCTGAATATTTAGGACGTGTTACGGCGGTCGTTATTGATACATTCTGATATCACCATCGCACTCGCTTGTGCGAGAAAATTTGGGGGGAGGAGATAGAATTTACCATAACAGCTTTTAATTGCCGAAAAAAATTTATTGCGCTGATTGAAGGTCAAAATTCTCTATTAGGTATCGTGTAAAAATTATTTCTGTATCCAGTAAGCGCAGTTAGAAGAATTTGTGATCAAGCAGAAATTTCTCTGACCTAAAAGAAATTCGAAAAGCTGATTAATATTTACAGTCATCAAAAAGTGAAGAAATAATACAAATTATTCATTGAATTACGAGCGTTTGGTTAGAATTTTGTGAACTTCAAATATTTAAGGCTCAAAAATATTTAACTTGCTCTTTTTTGGGTTTATTTGCACAGAACATACAGAAGTTTTTTAAGAACGTTTTAAATAAAATTAGTGAATCCGATTTGAAAATTAACAGGATTTTTGCGGACTAAATTTACCTCTACGTATCTTAAACTCTGATACTACAATAAAAAGAAAAATTTCTGATCCGAAAAGCGGAAAATCGCTTCTCTCGATAAAAATGCACTATTTCTTCATGCTGTAGAGGACCAGATGTGTATCCTCGAAATCCAAGGCCTGTGAACTTTCGCCGTTGATATTATCATTTCATAAGATCGACGGGTATGTTTTCAATACAGATATAGCCCTACCAAATTGAGATTTTTAACCTAATGAAAATATAATTGGCTAAAAAACATAGATTTCAGCTCCTCGAATTTAAGGCTAACTGACTAAATCTATACTGAATACAAACTGAAAGTAGGCTCAATAACTCCGAACTGTTAACTTTCTATGGATATTCATCTGATTCATCTAATGATCTGATATTCTCGAGCTCAAAATGGCATTATATGATGTTTGATTAGATATTTTTTTAGTCGAGTACTTGTTATCTCACCTATCTTGTAATTATTTAGCAGATTATAAAGTTCTTTCTTACATTCAAACCAAAAATGTGACTTCAAGGTTATATTTTATTCTAATCTTCACAGGGGGTTTCAGTTCCAGAAATGAACGTACCCTTATTAATCGTGGTGCGTTAAATTAGTGATAATACTGGAAAAAAAGAAATTGATTGAGAGGCCGATATAGAAGCTGTATCAAGTAGGATCATACGCAGATCATTGATGGCCATATGATTTCAATTGAAATATTAAAAAAAAGATAGAAATGTTCTCTTTTTTTGGCCCTGAATTCTAAAAATAGTGATTGATTAATAATAAATACTATTATTTATTAATTATAAATCATAGATTTTATCCCTAAATATCATTAAAAGGGATAGTATGTCGATTTCATACTTATAACTCTTTCGATCTAGGTACAATGAAACCAAAATTATAGATATTGGTGCATACTTTGCAGCTAACTATCGGGTATCCTCAGATAGATTCTTTTTTCATATATTTTGGGGAAAATATAATTTATTTGATACATATTATTGAATCTCATAAAATTCTCCGAATAACTTGACTTCGAAAATTTTATAATTTTTATAATTTAAAATTTATCTTCCCTGAATTATAATACTATAATTACCTGAGATCTATAGAGCTCAAGTAATTGGTGTTAGATGGAGATGTTACATTATTAATCCCCTCCCATCCGTCCCCATACCTTTTTTGAAAGGTGATAAGCATAATTCTAAAGCGCAGTTTATATTTATACAACGAAAAATTTTTATAGTTCATTTTATTCTCTATTTTTATTGTTGTATAATTTTTATAGTTCATTTTATTCTCTATTTTTATTGTTGTATAATTTTTATAGTTCATTTTATTCTCTATTTTTATTGTTGTATAATTTTTGATTTCTTTTCAACCAAAAATATAGAAACGCTTAATATGTCCTCTAACCTCGTTTAATATGAATTAATCTACTTCCTAAAGAGCTCGATTAATTCTAAAATGGCTTGATAACTAAAATCGGTCATACGTTTATTTGGATAGTAGTTTAATTTTTTTTACTCACTATATTTTTTTTTCTAAAAACGTCCTCTTAGTAAAAAAAGAACCAAATGCTAAGGTTATAGCAATATAAAACCAGTTTTAATACTAAGGTATATTATCATCAAGCCCATTTTATGCGTATTTAAAAAGTACAGTAAAGAACTAAACATCAAGAAGCTTAGAGATAATTTTTTTAAAGAATAATATATGTATGTATTATCCTATAAGATAATCCGTTTTAGAAATTTAAAAATCAGAATAATTATACAATATAATATATGATCATGAATTCTAACTACAACAAAATCACAATTTCATATAGAAAAGCTCAGAAATCACTTACGGCTTTAATTAAAAAAATATTTTATATTCACAATTATAATTTTTATTTTTTTTATTATACAATATACTAACTTTTTATTCAAGTTATTAACCAATAGAAATATAATTATTTCAAGTATTATACGGTTTATTTTGTAAAACCTTTTTTTTCAATGAGAGTCGTAGATTATATTGCTTTATAAACATAAAGAATATATATTATAGCCTCAGCAAATCTTATTGATATTATAATTTTTATTATTATTACAAGGTATAAATATTTAAATGATAATGATAATTTTTTGAAATTTAAATTTAAATTTAGATACAAAAATACTTAAAATTCATTAATGATAGCTCATCAACTAATCTACTAAGTTGCTATATCCATAAACTAAATATTATCTGACATATTTTGGTTTAATAATTCTATTTTATCAACGAAATAAAATTTTCACGCAATTAAAAAATGTAAAATCATAGAGCATATTCGCCAGTGTATAAAATATTAATATAAATTCCAAAAATCCATTAAATATGCCATTATATATAAAAAAAAAAACACATTTACAATTATCACAAAAATCATCTTTTTTTTCAAAAAACGATTCATATTTATAGAAATATTCTATTTACTTGACCATAATCACGAATAAATTTTTTTTATAGATTTATATTAAATTTTACTAATAAATAGATATATTAAAACGGTTCAAATATTAATTTAATCTAAGGTACCCAAAAAATTTGCTACCTGAGACGCTAAAAACGGGTATTAAATAATACCACATCGAAAATGTAAAATAAAGGTTGATCTATAACTTTTTTTTTGTCTCAAAGAGTTTATATAACATATTTTAAAAATATTTTAGAAACTATTATAAAAAATTTAAAAAGTTAAAATAATATCAAATTTTTTTTTTCAACCAATCCCCTTCGGCCGCTCTAGCAGCTCCATACCAACTGGGCATTGGCTTAAGGCAAGGTTAGTCTTTAAAGCCACTAAAAAAACATTAAAAACTGAGAATAATAAATAATAAAACAGGCCAATAGAGAATCTTTTTGCTCAAGCATCGACCACCTATTATATGCTGTAAAAAGTTTTTAAGGGCGCTAATTCGAGGCTAATTTTGAGGTTTTTTTCGATCTACATCTTTTCGTGTTAAAAAAAAGGTAAAGCATCGATGATATATATTTTCAGCTAAAAAGCGCAGTTAATTCATTTGTTAATACTCTCAGCAATCTTTATTCTTCAAAATAATATATTTAATAGAAGAATTTATAGTTGTATTACTTTATCACCTAAATACTGAGTATTTAGCTAACGAAGAAAAACAAAATTATTTATTCAAAATCACGTACAGTTATATTTATTTTATTGAAGATTCTTGAAAATATGAACGATTTACCCGAAAGTTTAAATCTAATTGGAATGAGAGATTTCGCCTCTGTCGGGCAATTTCTAATCCTTTTTCAGGACTCTCTGAAGCTTGAAAATTTTTGCATCGAGGTAACGAATAAATTGTATTTTATAACATTATTTCTGTATGTATTTTATAATTTCTTTAATTTAAAATAATTTTCAAGAATTGCGCTATAACTTAACATATAACTGTTAATACACTTTTCACCAGCTTTTAGAAAGATCTATTTTGGTTCAATATGAAAACGAATGGTTAAAAACGTTACTAACTAAGCTTGTAAAAAAAACTACTAATATTAAATTTTCAAGGTAAATATATATTTAGCTACTATTTATAATTCCGTTTGACGTAATAACTATCTTTTTTTAGTGATAAAGATGATTTTGACGTATGCTTAAGAAAAGCTTGGAAAAGCTTGGGATTAGAGCCTTTAGATGCTTTTTCGAAGAATGATGCTGGTATTAATACTGTTTATAACTCATATTTTTTATCTTTATGAGTGATATTAATTCGAATTAAAGATACCTTCAACGCTATTATCTATAGAATTTTTGTATGTTATAACATCAAACTGTTTTAATTAGATTTAGCAGATTATTTAGATTATTCAACTGCTCAATATGAGGAAGCTGAAGAAAAGATCAAAAATTTTTTTAAGTTTGATATATATACAAAGGTATAACAAATATAAATTTAATAAAAAATACAAATTAAGCTTGTACATATATTTATTCCATCTTTTTTGTTCTGTAATATAGGTTTTAATACTGAACAAGCTTTGTGAAAAATATTTAGATTTTTTTGAAAATAAGCCTAACTTTGCAAAGGAGCAGCAGGATATACAGAGTTTGGTATTATTATTATTATTATTATAATTATAATTATAATTTCACGCTTTTATATAAATTTAATATTTTAATCTTTCATACTTCTTAAACTCTACATAGAGAATGAACCCTATTGGAATGGACCATAGTAATCGTTATTATTTCATTCTCAATGGTAAGTTACTCTTTATAATTATTTTCTCTTAAAATTTCTAGACTTATTTATAAGGCTATTTCCAGGAAAATTTAGACCTGTTTTTTAATTTCATTAAATATATTTAGAAACTAGACTTTATCGACTTACTTTTGATCACGACCCAACATTTTCAAAAAAGCGAAGAGTAATAACTCAAGATCTTTCTATTAAAAAAAACAATGGAAAACCAAGGCAAACAAATTTATCAATGTTTATGGGTAAATCTACTGGTGTTGTCAGAACTAAAAGTAGAAGTAATATCACCGATTCTAAAGATTGTGGCTCTAAAAAATACGTTCCAGATTATGATGTAATAACAGGAAATTTGGAAAATAATGGAGATACGTGGGAGCTATTGTGTGTCACTCAGTCTGATTGGATTGGATACCTGGACATATTAAAGAAATCAAAACGAAAGCAAGATAGAGAGCTGCTATCAAAATTCACTGATGATCTTTTGGAGAATATTTTTAAAATAATAAAGGTATATATTTTAAAATTTGAATAAAGATTTTGATATAAGATACTACATTTAGAGCAAATAAATACACAATTATAATTTGATTGTTAATGTGTATTTTTATTGCTCATTAATTAGAGAAACGAGCGAAGATTGCGCGAAAAAAAAGTACCAGCACTTCCGCTAAAGAAGTCTTTGAGGATTCAGCTACGATCAAAGCCAAACTATTCGGAGTTTTGAATTTTTTCTTGAAAAAAATAATTGCAAAAGCTTTTTATTTTAAGATTGTTAGATGCTCTATTTATCAAAATGGCTTTTATTACTAACTACAATGTAACCGATTATACCAGGCATCTATTTAGACACTACAATTAATATTTTCCATAAAAATAATAAAGCCTTATATAAAGGTATTAAATAGATTATCATTAATATGTATCTGGAATATTTACATTATAAATAAACATTCTGATACTTTTTTTTAAAAAGTTTAAGAATTCCCTTTCTCGTTAGTTGCATTTTTTTTTTAAATCTGTCTATCAAATATCTAAACTCGAATTTATACCACTGAGATATAGTGTGTTTTCTTTTTAAAAAAATTTAAAATCGATTGTAATATAAAAACCATTTTATTTGAGTAATTATTTAATATACATTATTTAAGCCGAGATCATGAAATACTCAAAACGAAAACTTTTTAAAGTATAAACTACATAATAATATAGGTACGTGGATGTTTATACATATAAGTCTGTAAAATGGCTAACTTATTTATTTAGATTCAGAAACGCTCTTTTTTTTATTAGCATACTTTAATTATAGAAATTTACACTTTATTAAAGTGTTTGGCTGATAATAGCTATTTGTAAAATTCTAGTATGTTATTTTTTAGATGCACAGGTTGATTTGTTAGATGCGGTGCGCTTTACATGATGATAATTCACTGTTTTCGCCCTATCTTATCTATTTTCTGGTTAAACTTTGTTAGTCCAATCATTTGAGTAATATAATCGATAGAGGGTCGGTGATATTTTATATAGGCCATACATTTCTAATTTATTAGTTTGTATTTATTACAAAAATAAATATGCAATGAAAGGATGATATGAAAAGTAGAATAGGAATTTACCACATAAACACAAACATATAGAAAATCCAAATTATTACATAGAAAAATTAATAATATTTCAACCCCAACATATTTGGTGCCACTCTTGGCATTTAAAACATGTATAAAACCAAAGGACTAGAAAATACATACTATTGTAAATTTGGCATTCTTTCATGAGCTGATAATAATTTATACATCGCTTTCAATAAACAAATCTTTAAAGCGTGAAAAGACTACAAGCTAAATTATGAAAATGACCTCAATGGCACAAAAAGTAGTGCGATCATGGACTTCAGCAGCCTCAAATCATCCAATAAAGTTGATGTCCATAACGAATGCTATACTCGGCGTTATTGGAGATGGTATAAGTCAAAAAATCGAAATAGGGCAAAAAAATGGAATGATATCTTTTAAATTGTCTGAAAATAAATTTAACTTTGAAAGGAGTATGAGATTTGCAGCTTGGGGGCTTTTGATGGGTCCAGTGGTTTTCAAATGGTATACAATATTGAACAAGAAGTTCCCAACTGATAAAATGGCGTACATAAATAAAGATAAACCAAAGCTCTTGAATAAGAGTAGAATCAAAAAGGAAGAAAATACATCATCAGTTAGTTTAGGAAGCGTATTAGGTGTAAAGAGATCTCCGGTCTCTGAATTTCGAATGAAAGAAAAAGTATTTGCTGAAGGAAATGAAAGCGAGTATATAATGAATGAGAATGAATGGCAACAGTCAAAAATCGAAAAATTTAAAGCGGTTTCGAAAAGAGTGGCTGTTGATCAGATAGTATTTGCGCCTATAGGACTGCTGTTGTTTTTTGCTTTCATGCAGCTTACAGAAACAGAGTCTGAGCAAAAAGAAGGATTCAGAATCGATATTTCAAAGTATATGAGCGCTCTTTTGGCAAACTATATGATTTGGCCACTATTCCAGATGCTAAACTTTTCAATAATTCCGCTCCATTTGAGAGTTCCTGCATCAAGCTTTTTTGGCATTCTTTGGAACTCTTATTTAAGCTTTATAAATTCCAGATAATTATTGCTGATATTCACCAGTATTTAATATTTTTTTAATATGTACAAATACCAGAACAACATTAAAAACAAGCAACTTACACGCTATTAGAATTATTGTAGAAAAGGTAAAGCGCAAACCAAATAAATTATGTTATTTCACATGTTTATTAGCTTTATTGTATATTGTGTATTCGCTGTAAAAAAAAAAAAAAAACTAGTAGTATCGAATGATTTCTAAATGTTGAATACTGCTTTAGAAAGGGTTTCTAACCAAAAGCTATTATTTTATAAAGTAGTTAAAGTTCATTATAATAAAGTAAATAAAAAATATTCGCTTGTAAATTTTAGAAGGGAAAAAAGCTGTTTCAGAGAAATATTTCCCCCCACCCTATCTAGTATAAAATACACCTATTTACAATTTAAACAGCTTAATTTCTGAGCTGTTAAGCGAATAAATATGCTAATTAGCTTTCCAAAAATTCTCACAAAATAGCTGCATTAATAAATTGAACAAAAGTTCTCCTCAAATTATAAATTACTTTTTTCTATTACTTTAATAATTTTATATATAGCATAGTTTTTAATATATTTATAGTTCAGCTTTTCTCAATCTGTATTTCAAATTCTTTGTATTTATTATTCGCTTCGTCGACTATTATTAAAAGCTGCTGCTATTAACTTTTTCTTGTTAAATTTAAACAATGGATTCTAAAAGCTCTCAAACTTTGTTTTCATCATACTTTGAAAAGGCCTCACTAACAGTTCCTGCGTTTTTGAACTCTAATATAAGCTTTAGCGAAACTGCTTATTTTCCAGTAACCGTAGCCCTATTGATTCATTCGCTACGTGTAGCATATGACTTGAAAAAGACCTTCTTCATCAAAGGGCGCATGTCACTTTGGCAGGAATCTGTCGTTATGATGGTGTATTCTTTTGGAGGCTCTGCCGTTGCTGCGCTTCTTTTAGGGTTACCACAGCCTTGGCTCGAAAGTAACCTTCTTTTACCAATGAACTTGTAAGCACTACTTCTCTTGCTCTTTGATTCTTTTTCCTTCCTTTTTTCGTTTTTTTTGCTTACAAACTTCGTTTGATAATTTCTATATCATGTATACCATTCTTCTCCGATTATTAGTTTGGTATATTGGTCAGTTGCATTTATGCCCGGTGATCTTTTATTCAACTTTCTGCAATCTTTCGGCCCTTACACTGACCTAGTGCTTTCAACTCTTGATGGCCTTGTTAAAGGCTATTCTATTTCAACAGGGGGCGTTGATTTAGTCAAATACAAACTTAAAGACTCCGCGATATCCTCTTCTCTTGTTGCCATGCTTGTAATTGGAGCTATAACTGGTCATGGTGGAGGCTTAGTGGCTGATATATTCTCCCTTCAATCTACTAACTGGAGATTCCAATCACCTTCGATTTTTAATGCTGTCCCTCTTGATTTTAAAGCGTCAATTCTAAGCACTGTAGTTTATATCCTAACTGCCAGATTGTGGACCTTTTCGTCTGCCGCACCTAATTTCCCCTTATCTCAGTATTTGGACAGCATTGTATTTGCGTTCATTCCTAAGCTAACCAACTATGAAGCTAAGTTGGTCGTTGGATCCATCTGCGCCTCCCTTCTAGGCTTTAAGGCGTTTAACGACTCTAGAAGATTCTTTGATATTTTAAAAGCAAAGAAAGTCTCTAAAAAAGTTAAAAAGAACTGATCCTCTTAATAAGATATTTCTAAATAGTCTCACACGCGAAGGCTTCAAATATCTATTTTTAATTATAACTTTATCCATTATTAAAAAATATCTATATTATGTTTTGTTTTTTATTTATATTTCAGCGCCGCTAAAACACCAATAAACTTCAAATAAATATAAAAAAAATAGCAGCATGTGCTTAATTTGAAAATATATGCAAGATTATAAAGTCTAAAAATATATATAATTAAAGCTAATGTCATCCCTTTACTTATTTTCTACACTCTTTAAAACACTAACTTCAGCTCCTTGGAAAGTTTTCCATTTCGAAATTTGCTCGAACTTGAGCTCGCTCTACTGCTCGTGCTTGTGATCGTGCGCGACGCTTGGAAAGATGAAGATTATTTTTAACTGCACCTAGCGCTCTGGTATCATATTTTTTAATATAGCTTTCATTGCTTGTATGAATAATGGTATTGTCTTTAGGCTTTGGTTTATCAGGAATTGCTTGGATTGGTTTAACACCCCCTTCTGCGCTTGAAATAAGTTTCATTAAAGAGCTTGAGGAGCTGTTTTTTATTTGAATATTAGTGTCCTTATTTATTTCCTTCTTCGCTGGCTTTTTAGGATTTTTTTTTTGCTTTTTGTTTTTTTTCTTTGCTTTGCTATTATGATTAAAATTGCTGCTACCACCAGCTTTTTTTGGGGGTTCAGGTTCCTCATCTTCCGAAGATTCAGAGCTTGCTGCAATATAAGTGGGTGATCCAGGTGGGTCAAACTTATCAATCAAAGACTTTAATGTTTTTTCCTTTTTGATTGATGGGTCGATATCATCGCTGGTATCTTGTGGGCTAGGAGTGAAAACTTTATGAGTACTTGTAACCTCATTGAAAGAGACATCGTTCATAAAATCAACCATTTTAGGCTCATATTTAACGCCCAACTCATTCTGAAAAACGTTTTTGTAAAATAGTTCTGCGTAATTAACTCTTTTCTTTAAAATGTGGTTGCTAATATTTAAAATGCTCGACAAGAAGCTCACAGGCATACTTAGATCGTATTTTAATTCAGGCTCTACGTTAGACGATTTCCTTCCTTTGATGTTGATGTGCCTTTTTTTGTGGCTTGGTGAATTATCCATTTGACTGTTGTTATCCTCAGATAGGCTATTAAGTGTAGTACCAAGCTTCCTTATTTGATGGTATTTATAAACTGAATCGGATAGCATACTGTATGCGTAACTGAATGATTTTTTAATTCGCATCATACCGAAAGTACTTTTAGCAACGTCATTATGAGCATCGCCAGGATCTTCAAGGTATAAAAGCTGAGATTTTTTTTCAAATTCGTTTCTGGCACCATGATAAGGTAGCTCTTTTTTAACATATTTTCCGCCATTTGCAACAACAATACCGGTGTGCTCGTAATTGAATCGCTTTCCATATAATTCAAAGAATTCTATTAGCAAGATTCCTATATTTTCTTGTACGCTACAACTATGGGAAGAAACTTTAGGGTGATGTTGTAAAAAAGATACAACTAATAAAACAGTTGCATATGATCCTAGTCCACCAGTAAAAACTTCGTTCATATGTCTTTGCATCAAGTATTGCTTAACTATTAGAACTAGCCCTCTTAATGTTACAGGAAAGTCTTTTTTTAGAAAATTATCCATTATTGCTGCAGTTTTGATACCGCTTGTAGCATTAATAGAAATATCAATAGATATTTTGCTGTGTTTTTCAGTTGTCTTTACTAATGGGACTCGTGCGCCAGAAATAATCTCGCAGAAGTCACAAAATCCATTTTTTTTAATAGTGTTTGCAATTTTATGCAATAGCTTAGTTTTTGTCAATCTATCTTCATATTCTTCGCATATTTTTCCCGTATCTTTGTGCGTTATTAATACTGCAACATCCAAATCGCTGGAAGGTAAATATAAGGCAGTTAAATAACTGCCAAAACAAATCACTTCTGCATTTTTATTATCAGTTGGTTTAAATAAGTTTTTTAAAGCAAGCCTGAGCTTATCTAAAACCCAACCACGGATAGCATGCTCCTCAGCAGTAGGAGAAATATAATCGATAAAATCTTGAACCTCCTTGTTTAGTCTTTTTTTAATAAAAGGGTAAAAATAAATTAAAAAGTTGATTTTATCATAGATGCGTAAAAAGAAACAATTTTTTATCTTACATTTGTTCCACTGGCAAATCAATTTCTGATGGCGATCTCCTTTTCGGCTTAACCCAAGGGGGTAACTTTTCGCCTTTAAAGCTCAACATTGTTGCAGGATCCAAGTTTTGATCTCGATTCAAACCTGATTTAGATTCGTTGATTTTTTTTTGATTTGATGAATGATAATTATTTTGAAAGTTATATGCACTTGAATCATTATAAGTGTCATCATTGCTATTATCTCTTTGTCTTTTTTTGCTTATGGTCTTAATCAATGATTCGTCGCTTGAAGATTCGCCCTGTATTTCACCATCTTGGAGGGGGGAGCTAATATCTGCCTTAACTCCCTTTATCGAATCTAAGTAAGGGGTAAAGTTAGATTCCAAATCAAATGGAATGAAATCTGTATCCATCTTGGCTATAATATAATTACTTTGAATTGAATGTTTATCAAAGTTTTAAAGATTTAATTTTATAAATTAATCACTTCAACATAAGCTTTCTACATAAATTTTGTAAAAAAAATTTTCTAAATGCACCAACAAACTGGGGAATATATAGCCAATCATTACTAGTTTCATATAACAACTATTCTAGTTTATCAAATCATATGTTCCTAAATTTAACCGAAAGGAATCAATTGTCGTTATTTATTCAATATTATTTCGCTCAGTTTAATCAGATGGTGTAATATACACTTATTGGCTATATGCCAAACGATCAATGCCAATAAAAATACCCGAAAGCTAACTTTAACTCGCACTGGATAAATTCCTAGGTTAGCATTTTTGCGTAAATCGAAATTTTCGTAACAGCATTAACAATTAGATTATCAATTGCTGCTTTAGGCCTCTATCTGGTAATATTATATTTGCATTTAAATAAACGGCTTTTACTTTCTATATCTTTAATCACAATATTTATCAGTTAGATATACTCATTTACATTCAAACTTTAAATTTCTGTCAACACTATTTTTTAAGTTTAAAGTCCTCAAAAAATTTATCCTTTCTGTCTTGATAAGCAAATTTAATTACAAGATATGTGTTAAATTCAATATAACATAGATATTGGGCCTATAAATTTTTTGAATATTAGCACGTCTCATTAAAGGACTAGTATTATTTCTAAATCGCTGCTTTAGAAGCATTTTAATCATGTAAAGCTGTTGTAATAATAAAAGGTTATATACTAAATAGTTAACTGACGATTTTATCTATAGATCCGACAATCTTTTGACTGTTTAACCCTTTCCGAGGCAAGCACTCTTAAGCTTATTTAAAAATTGAAATTGGATAAGCCATATTATATTTATTTGTTATTCGATATTTATAATTTATCATCCAGTAATTTATTACTATCTTAAATTTATTTATCATGCTGTCGTTTGGTTGGATAATTTTGGTAGTTCAAAAAAGGCCAACCGCCCGTGAAAGGGTTAATAATTCATGTGTGGGTATAGAGGTTAATACGATGTCTCTGTAAAAACTAACCGCCCCAAGAAAAGCCTTCTATAATCGTTACCAACTTTAAATTCTATATGATGTATCATTAAACAATAATGATATTTTTTAACAAATCTACATTTATTCCCTATCTTCAAGCCCTACTAACCATGCGATCTCAGTAAAGCTTATTATAATAGCCTTTCTAAGATACAAAATTCTTGAATAATACCAACCTATTAAATTTTTTACATTTTATAATACAACTATTCAATTACGGTTTAAATATTATTAACCTTTAATGCATTTAAAGTCTAGGATAAAATGCTTTTTTTCTGCCTCAGAGAGTTTACTAAACACAATAGACTAAAATGTTATATGGGATTATGGCTAGCTATTTTTCAAAATACAATAATAATAAATCACTATATACTTTTGAAAAATTTGATAAGGCTTAAAAAATACTAGATAAATTTAAATATATGTAACTTTCATCTACTTGTAGATGATAATATGTTGAATTTTGGATATAAAAAGCATAAACCTAAAAACCTAAGAATATAACCATAAATTTGACTCAAAAAAAATAAAATAAAATACAGAAATCAATATTTACATTGGATATTATTGAGGAGTACACATATGCTTATTTATACGTTGTATATCTCAACTTAGGAATTACTCCAGCTCTACATTCTAAAATAAATATAATTGATCCCACCACTTCAATTATACTAAATTTTAAATATATAATTACTAAATATCTGCGACTAGAAACGATCTTGTATAAGCTTAATTGAATTTTAAGTATAAACCCTCATATATAATTTTCTGAATCTTTAGGATCATAATATACACTTTTCGGCATATTTTATCCTACTTTTTTTGGCCATCTTCAATTATAAATTTATAATTACATTGCTGAATATATTCAGGATTTTGTAATTATTAATTCATCCAATTTTTATAGAAAAAATTACTTATAATTTTTATTTAATATTTCTATCAGCTGTGTAATAAATCAATGTTTTATTATAGCATAAAAATCGCTGGTTACATTTTTTTTGTTTAGCTATATATATTTATAAAACTATATTTTACCATAATTCTCAATTTTTAGCATTAGAAATAACTCATTCTGAAATTATGTTGTGATAACTCATAAAATTTATTTCAGATAAAAAAACCTTACGCATAATATATGGCAAACCTTACTATTGCTATTTATATTTTATTTACTCGATTAAATTTCCTTTTTTAAATTATATGATTGATAAAATTAAATTTCTTGATTCAAATTTATTTGGTTCTTTGATTTAAAAAAACACACTAGATCAGCATAATATATTACTAACCATTTATTCTACATTAAAAACTTTATATTTTACTTGGCATTAGCCATATTAAATATTAGGCTATTTTAAAAAGTCAAACTAAAAATATTTTAATTGAATCGAGAGTATATTATTCTATTTTTGTAAAAAAAATCATTATTAAACACTTAGCAAATGGAATTTAAAAAAACTTTAATTCAATAGCCATATATTAATAAATACCATATAGGCACTTAAAAAATTTGACATTCACTTCAGTATTGACACATATATTTAATCTTAACTTTCTATAGTGTGCTAGGCTTCTGTTGAATATTCGCTTCGCAAAAATAACAATATTTTGTATTAATAGCCAAAAATAGTAATAAGAGCACTTCTAATAGCTTTGTTTTGTATTTTTATTAGTTGATTGTACTTAAATAGCAATTCTAACAACATATTGATTTTTTATTAAATGATTAAAGATTATATATATTTTCATACTTTAATATTATTAAATTATCTGTATTGGAATTATTATTGATATATTTTAACTTAATTTATCTAATATATCAACAGATAAAGTATTAATATAAGATTTAAAATGAGCAACAAACAGATTAGCAGCACGTAAGATATATTCTTTAACCCTTTCCGGGGCCAAAGCTCTCATACTTAATTTAAAATCATAATTGGATAATAAATAATTTATTGATTAGTTATTGGATATATAAATATTATCGTCCAATAATTTATTAATATCTTATATTAATTTATCATATTGTTATTTGGTTGGATAGTTCTGGCAGTTCAAAAAAAAAACCTACCGCCCCTGAAAGGGTTAATTACATTCTGTAAAAAAGAAGCCTTGTACTAGAATGATTTTTCTTATACCCATTAAAGTATAGCTTCTTAAATTAAATCTAGTCTCCGCCACTAATTAGCATTTACGTTGTTACTAAATTGATGGAAATCGGCTATGAGACTTAAACTATAAAAAAACCTTTCAATTCAGATTATTGAAATTTCATCAAATAAAATCCATTTAATGCCTCCTCGTTATACTTCCATCCCGCGTCCTTTAGTAAATTCTCCAACCAATCTTGATTTAATGGATAATTCCAACGATCTTTCATTAATACAGGGTATACGCTAAATAACCCTTATAAAGTTGCCAATCAATTGATTATATACCTTATCCCCATAATTTAATTTACCGGACATAAATAAACCAATTATTAGTATTTAAAAAAAATTATCTAATAAAAAAATTATTTAAATTAATTATAAAATAATTCCAAACAATTGCTTTAAAATTTTAAAAGTGACAGTGTATGTTATAATTTCTTGAATTATGGAGTTTAATTTTTTTAAATTAAAAAATACAAACTTATTCATTGAGGGGGCATTAACTATTAATTGTATGGCATATATAATAAACTGTAAATAATTGAATATATTAAAAATAAAATAAACTCATGGCATTTTATTATTTAATATTTATCGCTTAATAGTTTGTATATCAAAATTCTAATATATTTTAATTAATGAGCGATATTAAACTTGATGATATAATGAAAATGATATATATTGGTTAATGCATTAAATTCCTATTCTATTTCCAGCTTACTTTATTTTTGTCGTGTTAAAAATAAGAGTAAGTAAACTGTATAAATGTTGGCCAAAAGCCCGCTTATTTTCTTCTCTTTCAAAGTTATTTTCGGTATATGAACTAATCTTCTATGATTAAGTATACTATCAAATAAGGGAAACTTAGTACTATAAAGATTTAAAGTAAACACTTGATTTTGTACAAAACTTTTAAAAACAATTCACTCCAACAAATGAAACTTTTTAGCTTTTCCTTAAACTTATAGATTTATTTTACTGTATATATGTATATATTTTTTTCTTTCTAAAAACTGTTTTTCATTAAATATACTGGGATATATTATAACGACAAAACACTAGAATTTTTTTATTTTTTCTACAGAACTCTTACTTTAGAAATATTTGGCCCGGAAATATCACAGCAAATTATAACAAATAACAAATTATTTTTCTGTGGAGGGATTATTATTATTTCTGCTTTAAATTTTTTTTTTTCTTTTTTGAAGTGAAATTTGTTTTTTTATTTATTCGTTATTCATTGCCTATAATACCCCAATTATTATCTATAAATTTTATATCATCAAAAAAATTGAAAAGATTTTGTTGAGATAAAATTATTATGTCAACTGAAAGCCCGCTGGATATACAAAATATCAATACTGATCACCAAGATAACAAGCTTTTAACAAGTTTAGGAGTATATAGCGCAATAGAATCGAAAAAAACCTTGGTAGATCCAATGGAATGTAATTTAAAAACTCAAAAAACTTCAAAAATACCAAACAAAAATATCCCTCAGAACAAACCCAGGCCAAAGTGAATAAATATTTTTATTGAATTATTATTATATTATATAGTTTAATTTAGTTTTAATTTAATTGCCTTATTGTCTTATTTAAAACCAATGATATATTTTCTTTAGGAAAAATAGACTTAATCACAACGAACTTGAGAAAAAGGTGATTTTTTTTTATTATTTTAAAGTATGATACTTCGATAATCATTTTATCTTTGTTCTAAAATTTTTATACTGATTTTTTTTTATAGAGGAGACACCACCAAAGAAAGGTTTTATTTGATCTTAAAGATGTCATTCCATCTTTAAAGATGTCAAAACCGTCTACTGTATTTATAATGCAAAAAGCAAAAGAGTATATTGAAAGCTTAACTAAAAACATTTCATATTTGGAATTAGAGCTGATGGAATATAGAAATTCTGGGCCCCTATCTAAGGGCATGAATAAAATATTCCCATATAGCGGAGATATAACTCACCAACAGATGGGATTCTTACCATTAAATATGGATCGCCAGATCCCCCAAAACTTACAAACACAGCATATGTCTAATTATATTAAATCTGTACCAGCCTCAAACTTCACAAATATCAACATCAATGGAAATGGTTTTTTGAACGGAAATAAACCAAACTCAAGCTTTGAATCATTATTAAAAGCCAATAGAAGCAAAAACATAAATAATTCCGGCAGATTTAAAGCCTCAAAAAACTCCAATATTAAGTCTGCTTATAATTCGGAACAACTTTCAGAGGATCGAAAAGTAAAAGACCAGATTACCGTAGGATTACACAATGAGAATCAGGACAGCTTTAAAGAATTTAACCCCTGCACATACCAAAATACGGTATTTAGTGACGGCTACTTACCACAATCAATGGACTCGTCAAATATACCCCTTAAGGCTAGAGTGGCATCCAACCAACCTCAAATAATGAACCAGTCTCAAAACGACTTTTTTGATTACAAAGTGCTACAATTAGATCCACTATCAGACTTTAGCTCACTGCCTGGCCTGGATAATGGAAACAATGAGTACACGAAAAAAAACAATATTGCTTTTCATCCAGAATTTGATTTCAGTTTAGATATCAATAACCATAGCAATAACTTTTCTAATAACGATAATTGTCCATTCTTGGGTGAAAATATGATTAAAACAGATTCTGCGATTCAAATTTTTTCAATGTTAGACCATACAGAAAAGGAAATAGACCTATCTAAAATTACAAACACAGGTGATGTCATCTATAAGGATAAGCTAAGATCTCCAAGATCAGGATTATACGAATTTGAAAATAAAGAATCTTTCAAAAAGCACAAATCTTCTAACGACAGCGTTTCTACAACAAATACAGCAAAAACTATGGATACCAATTTTCAAAATATAAATCTTGGATTTTTAAACTCGGAAAATTTTCAATTTGAAACAAAAGAATTCAAACCAGACACTATTTCCTTTGATAAAAATGGAGTGTTTAGTGAATCCACTACCAACGAATCTAACCAGGAATTTCCTGACTTTTCATACTTATTGACTCCATCATCAAACAATCTGGATAATGGGTTTCAAAATAGCTATAAATCTCACAACAAAGATGCTCCTACAGCACTTCTATTCGACTCGACTGAAATTAAAACTAACGATACTATAAATAACCAGCAATTTTTGAATTTTAACCCTCAAAGCAAAGAAATAAGTAATATTTTTATTAATCACTAAAATATTTTTAATATATTCAATTCCTCTAGTAGTAAATTTAATTATATTTAAATAACCAATGCGTAAATACTCTTTGAACGCTTATTAGACTCTCATATAATGGAAAATTCGAATTCAGAAATTTTAGGACTCTTTAATAGCTATGAATATAAATTCATTAATTCAATTCAACAATAAATATATCCATCGCCAAAAAAATGAACTATTCAGTGCTAAACGCAATTCAGTTTCACTTAAAAAACAAAGATAAAAAATAAAAAGCCTCTACGTTACAGTTTAAAACGCTTTTAATGCTAGGTTTTATTTAAACTTGCATTTCCAAAACTATATCGAAGATTCGTTCACATAAGACATAATTGAAATTCAAAATTTATTTTACTCTGTAAAATAAAGAAGTATATCTGCCACAAAACTTTAAAAACATTATTCCATGTTGATTTATATATATCAAAACAAAAATACCGAAAAAAAAAAAAAAAATTAAACCTTTTTCGATAAAAATGATGAATCTGAAAAATAGTACAAAAAAACTTGCCATATATTATTTCTATCCTGGGATATTACACCAAGCACCCTTATATTTTTATTTGGGCTATGCTATAGAATTAAATTTTTATTGATTTGAATAGTATAGAACCTTGTATATTCCTATTATTTCGCCATTATGTACACAGTGATGGATTAAAACACATTACCTTGCAAAGATATATAAAATATTTATCGCTAAAACTGTTTGAATGAGAAATTCGCTAACTAGACTAAAGCTGTAACTGTCTAGGATATTAAATCACCTCTATCGTTTTTATACACCTATTCTCACATCAAAAAATATCTTTTACTATTATTTAACTCTTATTTATTTTAAAAAATTCGCATATATTTACCTAAATCCTCTCTATTATTATATTTACATTAACATAAAATTAAATAAAATAAAATATGCATATTAAATTATCTCTGTTTATAATTTTTTTAGTTAGTAAAAAATATATCTATTATTATAACGCCTTAAAAAATATAATTACTACAATCAGTTTTATTAGTGTAGTATATAAATTTATTTTAAAAAGTATAAATATGCCTTTAATAGAATAGCAAAAGACATTTGAATTGGGTTTAACCCCGATTTGAAGATTTAATTTATATCTAAGAATGAAATTTTTTTTATAGTCAATAGTAAGTTTACTACAGCTTTATATAAATTTATTTACTAAATTAAATTAAATTAAATTAGTAAACCACGCCCTAAATTTCAATTTATTATCACTAACCAGGCTTCCCCTTAGTATTTGTAATAATAAAATGACTTAAAATCAACTTTATTTAACCTACCTACTTTCTTGAAGGTTTATTTTGCGCTTCAAAAGATAAGTTTGATGTATGAAAGCTATAATATTTTTTATAAAAGTGTATGAGTTTGAAAATTGTACAAATTTTTTAATCAAGGCTTATGTTTTATAAAATTCACATTTACTGAACCTTTTTAAAAAATCGACATTTACTTCAACGAATTCGATTTTGTTAGAGTAAGCTGTATTACACGAGTACTTGTTTATTTAGACATTTACAATAACTGAAGCTATATCAGGGGGGATCTTTCGACTGGCAGATTGATCCCAATATCTTCAGATAGATTTGCGGTAGAGCACCAGAGGAATTTATTTGAATTGGGATAGTATCTTTTATATATTACACAAACTTTACAATTTTTTTATGTCTAGATGGTTTACGTTACTTTATGGTTTCCAGAATTGTTATGATACGACCAAAATTCCTAGCTTAAAAAATTATTAAGCTGGAAACTGCAATGATTTTTGATGACATTCATCTCACCGATTGTTAAAATATCCAAGTATTAATGATTATTGTTCCCTTTGGACATATTCATAGTGGGTATGAAACTGCTAGAACTACAGTAAAGTTCACTAGAATTTTTTTTAAAACAATATTTTAATGTTTGGTACATTTCTATTTTTTAGGTATATTTCTCGCAAGAAAAAATTATACTTCGATTTAATAAAATTTTGTAAAATTTTAGTTAGATGTAGACTAAAGTTATTTTAATAGAAAAAATTATCTGCCAAATATAACATTATTTTTACTTGATACTAATTTGAGGCAAGATATTTTGAGTTATTGTGTAAGTGCTCTTATTTTTACAAATTTAGCTAATAATAATATTGAATATAAAATAAAAACAAATATTATTTTAAATCAATTTTACACTGACGTTATTTATCTAAATGGGTATTAATTTAAGCAGGACTATCTTTCTTTTATAATTGCTCTAGATTTGGCAAATTAATTCAAGATTAGCTATTTAGAATTAAGTTAGCCTTGATTAAAGTATATAGTATCTTACTAATTTGTTTCGTTTTGGTAAAGTAATTTTCTTATTTACGCTGTTCAACTTTTTTTTAATTATTTAACCCTTTCATGGGCGGTAGGCTATTTTTGGTCTACCAAATATAGCCAATTGTGTTGAATTAAAATATTTTAACTCCGAGGCCTTAAAAATTACTGGTTAGCTCGAGAGTAGTATCAAATAATATATTTACTTGTAGATCATAGTCGAATCATTAAATTCGCTAATTTAAAGAGTGTTGAACGGGAAAGGGCTAATGTAGTGCAATTTTTGAATATTACTATATTTATATGGTATCAGTTGATTTAGAAGGCTATTAAATACGAAGAAAAATAAAAAAAATGAATAATTTTTAGAAATTGTGACCAGTATAGTTTTGAAATTTGCTCAAAAGTTTGATGTGAATGACGATTGTTTAGGGATAATAAAAGCGTTACGCCCATGCCCCGAGATTTGTACAATTCCTTCAGTTTCAAGTTCTCTGATCACTTGATCGAAAAGTCTCGATCCGACAGGTACAGAACTTTGATTACTTAACTTATCATACCATGCCTGATATGATTGAATATTGCTATCATCTGATTGGTTTACACCTCCTGATAGCGACCCAATTCCTTCTGAGCCTTGGTAGTTATTGCTACTTGCTTGACCAGATTGTTTATTACCATTAGACGAACCCATGATCATCTTCTTTACTTCCTGTTTAATAGCATCAAGTTGTCTTCTATCACTAGCTGCGAAACCAGTATTCAACAAATCCAAATCTATCAACCCTGTTCTAGGATCTGTTGCACTCTCTCGAAGAGCTTCACGCATTAGGCTAAAAGCTGTTGAGACATCGTTTTCTTCAACTACGTTACTTAATCTCATTTTTGCCAAAGCTTCGGACATCCTAATCATAGATTCCAACTGGCGTGTTGTTGCAGTTACTCTTTTATTGTTTGAAGAGCTATAACCATTTGAGTATGATGAATCGCGTCCAAGTTTGCGCAGTTCAACATATGAAGATACTAATACTTGAGCAGCTTCGTCGCTGATCGTAGGTCTGATATTCTGCCTAGCGTAGTTGATGTATCTTGTAAGCTTACTGGTTGGAATCGTCGGGATTCTTGATTCATCATCATCTTCTTCTACTGATGCAAGAGCAGGGTCGATATAAAGTGATACAATATGTTTAGCTAATTTTCGATCTTGAAGTTCATCAACATTGTCTAATACTATAAAAATTAGGTCAAATCTAGATATCAGAGAATGCGGTAAATTGATATTTTCAACAATGCTCATATCCTGATTCCATTTCGAGTCCACAGGGTTCGCAGCTGCTAATATAGCTGCTCTCGCATTCAAACTAGCAATAATACCTGCTTTAGTGATGGATACTGTTTGTTGTTCCATGGCTTCATGGAGAATTGATTTTGTAGAATCTGACATTTTGTCAAATTCATCAATACAACAGATACCACCATCTGACAAAACTAAAGCTCCGGATTCCAATACTAGCTCTCTAGTATCAGGGTCACGAGTAATGTATGCAGTTAAACCAACAGCACTGCTCCCTTTTCCTGATGTATAAATACCGCGTGGTGCAAGCGTATGAACAGCGCTGAGAAGTTGTGATTTGGACACACCAGGGTCACCAATAAGCAAAATATGAATATCACCACGACTACGCGGTGCACCAGTTCTCTTAAGATGTTTTCTTTCGCCACCAAAAAGTTGGAGAAGTAATCCTTTTTTAACGGCGTCCATCTCATAAATACTTGGAGCTAATGATCTTGTTAAAATATCCATTAATCTAGGGTCAGTTGACAACTTTCTAAACTCGCTTTCTTCATTGGCTAGGAACTCGCTGTCTTGTTCACAGCTGTCAAAGCTGTCGTCTGATCCACCTATTCCCGTTGCTTGTAAGTTCGATAGAAGTGCTGCGCTCGTATCGTTGAATTCGTCTAATAAATCTGGCTGGACTTTAATTGAAGAAGTTTTTTTTAAATGAACAACGTCGATGTATGTGCGGTATAAAGCCTGCACAGTCCTATGAGTTGGATTTTTACGGACAGGGGCGCCACGGAAAATACCAGTAATTTCCAATCGATCACCAGGTTTTATGCTATCTACAAACTCGTCGTGTAATACCATGGAAACAGTGTGGGGAGTTTGGCCATCTGGTATCATATCTGGAGTTTCTTGTAGTCTACACGTTTGTTTATCTGCAAATATAGAACGGTTATGCATAAGCTCCATAGTATCATTTGCTGAACAATCTGGGTTTCCACATCTTGTTGGCTGTAAAATAATCCCACGATCTAAAGGAACAATAGTTGCCCAATCACATTGCAAACATTTGAAAAAACCCTGTTCCATGTCAGGAATGATTGTTGA
>LSSN01001161.1:0-16751 GCA_001970855.1 Smittium culicis | reverse complement strand
GAGAACACCAATTTTGCTTCTTCCATTGGCAGCACCGGATCATTCATGGGTAGCTATCTTGATAAACACATCAATTCTTGTGAGCACCCCAGCCATGAACTGCTTAAAGAGAATAACTTTGTACAGCACAAATACCACAAATTCCATGATCGTGCCCTTCGTGAGCGAAAAAGGCTTGGAATTGGTCACTCTCATGAAATGAATACCCTCTTTAGATTCTGGTCTCATTTCTTGAGGGACTCTTTTAACAAGAAAATGTACAACGAGTTTAGACAGCTTGCTATTGAAGATAACTTAGATAACTACAGATATGGTATAGAATGCCTATTTAGATTTTATTCTTATGGATTAGAAAAAAAATTCAGACAAGAAATTTTCAATGATTTCCAAGACCAAACGCTACTTGATTACAATTCTGGCCAACTATATGCCTTGGAAAAATTCTGGGCTTACTTGTATTACCGTAAGGACAAGAATGTTCGCCCTTTGACTATCAACAGTGAATTGGAAATTGCATTAAGTAAATTCAAATCAGTTGACGACTTCAAGAAAGCTAACCAAGAAAGAATAGCTTCTGGAGCTATCCAACCAAATCCAAGACCACAAAATAGACATAGAAGCAACAGTTCCCAAAAGATCCATTTCAAAGACATCAAAAAGATCTTGAGCTCTGACCCTATCCCCGAAAACTCTGGTAAAAGCAACCTGAGCGCTGCTCTGAACTCTTGATTTTTTTTCTTTATTTTTTTTATCTATTTTTAATTTTTTTCTTCTTTTATTTTAAAAAAATTATTCAATTTTTTTTATATTAAAATTAAATTAACTACACTTTTTTTTTCCACTTCTCGAATTATCCTTCTTATCTACTTGTTAATTTAAATTTCAAAAAATAAAATGTAATCAGATTTTCTAGCATTTACATACTTGTTACCTCCTCTACCTACCTAATATTTAGTTGATTTTAATTTTTTTTTAGCATGATTAAATTGAACTTACTAAGAGAAAAAGTTGAAAAATATATATATAATTTCTCAATTCTCCTATTACTTTCATTGCAAACTTCTACTTGGTAAATGATATCTAAAAATTAATTATACATTGTTTATACATTCAAATTTATTTTATGACTATATTCATTTTTGCCATATTTCACAGTTCAAAATAAAATACATAATTCATGGAAATGTCACGATAGATATTTAGCTTCAATATAAAGGTAAAAGAATTTAAATTTTCATAAAAAGCTTCCTTTTTTCTTAATCTTTCTCCAATTGGTTGACTCAAACTCGAATTTATCAGCCTGAATAAAAGCGTACATTTATTTTTTAAATCGCATCATATCATTAATATTAGCTCGACAATGAAGAATAAATTGAATTATAACCATTTTACCACGAAACCAAGAGATATTACACACTTTATAATTTGAACTAATACAAATTTTATCTATCTTTACTAGCCGCCTTTATTTTATGCTTAAAAATTATTTTTATATGAAATTTTTACATCTCCAGAACGTGAAAGGTACAAGCTCAACTTTATTAAGCTAATATATTAAGAATTATTCTGCTATTCAATACGAAGGTTATTGGGGGTTGGTGTAATTAAATCTTGAATTCTTATAGCCTATATCTAAATAAAATTTTGTTCTTTTCTCATTAACGAGCTTATCTCTTTAAAATTCAAGATCGATTATAAAAAATAATTTGTGTTCAATAACATACTTTTTATTTAAAATTTAATATTGCAGATTTAAAAAAACTCGGTTTTATGATTTTTTTGGTAAATTCTCTTTATTTAGATATTTTTTCTATGGTTTGCATTACAAGTATCGTACTTATCATCAAACTAAACAGATTGGTAAGCTATTTTCTAGCATGCTATATAAATCCAAAGGAGCTGCCAGAGCGGCGCAAGGGGGTGGGTTGAAAATTTATTTTTTTATATTTTTTTAACTTTTTAAATATTTTTTAATAGTATTTAGTATACCTTTAATTTATGTTAAATAAACTCTATGAGACAAAAAAAAAGCTATATAAATACAAAATTAAGTATTTTTAATTGAAAAAGTTATTAGAATAAAAAAGCATTATATTTGACCTCCACTCAGGTGATCTAAATAAACACTGCTATATTTCAGGACCACAATACAAATATTTTCTTTACCAGAATCTCGAAACGTGTATTTAAGGCAGATAAATATCCATTAAAAAAATACATTTTTTCAATGAAAATTTTTTAATATCTAAAAACTAACAAATTCACTTTAGAAAGTCAAAAAATTTTAGGACCAGTTTGCTGAGGAATATTAATTTGCTAGATTACAATATTGCCAAAAAAATTTCGATTTTAAACAATTAACTAAAATCTTTAAAGGTTATTTACCACTGATATTTACACTCAATTTATCCATAGATGTGAAAACGCTTGAAATATGATTGACTATCAAAAAAATCCAATCTACTTTTAATAAAATATATTTTTTGAAAATTACTCGCGCAATAATCAATAGATAGGTTTAAATCTGAAATATAAATAATAATGCAAAAAAAAAAATCCAATTAGCATATAGGAATAAGATCAGAAAAATGCTAATAGATATGTGTTAGCTTTATAAGCAGGAAACATATCTTATAATCTCTAAAGATACCCAATAACTAGATCAAAATCTCTAGCACTACCTTTTTGATTCCTTTGTTTAAATGACATGAAACCACTTGAAATATAGTAGTAAATGATTACAATAGTGAATTCTAGGCTATATTTTAAACCAATTTAAGAAATTTTTATCAAAAAAAAAAAAAGCCGTAGAGTTAAAAAAAAGCAATCTGATTTAGAATAATCTACAATATATAAAATAATGGGATTTCACGGACTTTTCACGAATTTTTTCTTTTTTTTCTTTTTTTTCTAAACTATCATTTTTAAGTTGTCTGCAAGGTCTGTAAAATCTCAAAAATATGGGTTTTTGGGTACAATCTGTATGTAAAATAATTTTATAATATTTAAATTTAAGAGATAAAATTTAGAACCTATATTCTTTATTCTTCTTTTTAATTTTAATAGCTTCTATTTTTTGTAAAATAAAATATTGGCACATTGAATGAATTTTCAATAAATTAGTATTTTTTTACAGACTAAAAATCAATCTATAAATTAAACGTAATTAAAATACATATCTTAACCAAAAGATTTTTTCAAATAAACTCGATTGGAAAGTGAAATATATCAAACTTCACTTTATTTTTACTTGTGTTTACTAGAATATTATAATTGTATTCCAATTTTCATTATAAAGCTCAAAATTTTATATAATTAGAGTTTATAAATATTTCTGAATTAAAAATTAATTTTATATTTAACGAATTTAAAAAGATAACTAAAATTTTGAATCTTTAAAAAAGCTATTATTATTTAAAGTAAGGTATAACTAATTTAATTTGTATATTTATTATATTTAAAAACATAATAAGAAACTTATGTGGTATTTATAATTTGAAATATTTTGGTATTCGAATTAATTTTATTCTGAAAGAGCTCTGAATTAATAAAATTTAGGAATATTCAGTTTTATAGACCTAATATCTATATCAATTAGGCTTAAATATAATTAGATATATTTTTGGATATTATTCTAGAAAAAGTTTTAAAAAAAAATAAATTAAAATTTTATTTTATTTTGCGAAATAGCTAAAGCTACCAATTTATCTGGAATTCTATTAATTTTATTAAAAAGCTTTATTTAAAATTAAAACTATAGCTGATGATTAGGAAAATATTACTTAAAATTATCCATTCCACGAAATAATCTCCTATATATAGAAAATAAATGAAATTTTTTTATAGTTATAATATTTATAAAATTTACTATTTCCTCTCGCAAAAAATATTATTTATTATTAATATTAAATTATTACATTGTCATTATTATACGTAATAATAAAATAAATTTAAATAAAAATAAATCAACTAGTTTTTGTGTTTATTGGAGAAGTTATAAAATTTTATATAAAGAGAATAAATTTGCTTTTTTGGCTGCTATGATTTTTTTCTACGAAAAGTAAAAAATTTAATTTTTACTATATACTTAATTCGAATATATAACTTATTTTTGAATTATATGAGTTTAGGTTTTTACAATTTCCGCTCATCTTATGTTTTATCGCGAGGTCAAGGTAATGTTATAATTTAAAGTTCCGTTGAAATCTGCATTGAAATATTTTAATTCTGATTTTAGGCATTCTTGAGCTGCCTGCGTTATGATCTCTTAAAATTTGTAATATTGTGCTAAGGATTTTTTTTTATATATTATGTTTATATCCTAGATATGCGAGTTTTTCACATATTAATTAATTAATTTATTCTATATTATAATTAAAATAATAGAAAGGTTTTAATAAAATAATCTTGTTTTTTGGTGAGACTAATATTATCTTTAACATTTAATCTTTGTTGCGTATATTTAAGAATAATTCGGGTAGTTTATTTCTGTATTCTTCAATTCTTTCAAAGCTAAAGAATGAATGGTATATTTCTTTATCTATCATAGAAATTTTGTTTTATCATTATTTTTACCTCAGTATATTTTATCATTCAAAAATAGCCAGGTTAGAACATTAGCTTTTGTAAAATTTTTTTTATATCTAATCTTAATACACTCAAAATTTTATATTCTCCAAATTAAATAGAGCACTATATTTTTTATTCACTTTTTTTAACTTTAGTAAATTTTATTATGATTTCACTACCAATTTTAGAGGTTATATCACTCTAAAGTCTTTAATTTTTTTTTATCTTTCAGATATATGCGCGTGACAATGGTTCAGTTGATTGAAGTATGATATTTAAATTATCTTTGAGAGAATCGAGTAAATTTTCAACTTTAATTTTGTTAAAGCCCAATCCATAAAATCACAATAATATTAGGATATAATTTATCTATTAATTGATATAGAATTATGCAATTAATATTTCGTATAATATTTAGACCTAATATAAAATTTTTTATAAGAAAGTAATTTGATACAATTTTTGATATTTTATTATCAATTCTAATATTTTTCGGCACTACAAAAATTATTAATTTATTTCAGCTTATCATAAGGGATTCTGAAAAAAGTTTAAAAGTGTTTATTAAAATTATACACTATTTTTTGTGGTTTAATCTTGTATTTTAACATAACTAATAACATTTTATGTTATTAAGAACGATTTTAGAGGTAATTTAATATTAATCAAATATAATTAAGCTCCATTTATAATTTCAGTAAATATTATTGCAGTGATAATGATATTTATTCTATCGAAATATAGTTTTAAAGCGAGTTAAAATCCTTATTTTTCTTATTTCTACAAAATTTATGATATTAGAGCAAGTTAATTGGGTTTGGATTATTAATCCCGAGCCAGAAAGTTTCCTGGATATTAAATGGAATTTAGGAAGAAATCTTTTGATATTTTTGCTATATGTTATTAGTACTAAGCTTTGAGAACAGTGTAACTTTTAGCTAGCAAATACTTTCAAATTTCTTACAGATTTCTGCATATTATGATATTTTCCACAATTTTGATGCTTTTCAGTATTTTAAAATATATTTTTATTGCTTATTTTAATTTCAAAAATATGATAGCTAAATGCTTTACTGATAAGAAGGAGTCTATAAGTTTGTAATATAAATCTAAGTTTCAGTCGCCTGTTTTAGTGTGTCCATGTTATTAATATTTAATATGGGAATTTTTCGTTTGCTGTGTAGGCTGATATATACAATTTAAAATAATTTCGGGTATTTTTTAAAAAAAGATACTATTTCATCCGTGTATTCAAATTTTTTAATGTTATATTTAAAATATGAATTTATTAATTAATATCTAAATCAATTATTAGTATGGGCTCCGAACTTATGCTTAAGGACTGGTAACATTTCAATATATTTTTAAATCATTTTTTTATATTAATTCTTTTTGAATAATTGAGATTTATGTGGTAAAAAATTACCTGGAGGAAAAAAAATTACATCAAGAATAGCTGAAACTTTAATAAGTCAATATTATTGTTTTTTTTTGTATAAAAACTAGTAAATTCACGCTTATTTAGATTTTGAGTGGATTTATTCTGATTCTAAGTATGAATTAAACTTATATATTTTCTAATATACTATTATTTTTAATGAATAAAAATTTTATTTATCTACTATTATACTAAATATATTATCAATTATAACATCTGATATTTTAGCTTATATTTTATTTCAATAATAATCAAGGTTATTTTATCCCAGTTAAATATGTTGAGAATATTGATTTTTTGGAATAATTACAATAATTGAATAATTAAAATATTCAGAAAAGAGGTTAAAATTTAGAAAATTCTTGGATAGTTTTTTTTTATTTGGTTTTAGAGATATATTTATTATAATATTTTAAAAATCTTAACGCAGAAAATCATTATCATAAGATCTAAAATTTGCTCATTTTCGGTAAATAAAAATTATGTGGTTGAAGCTAAGTTTATATTTGGATTATTAATTATTGAGTATATTTAAATATATCTACATTGAGTGGTATAATAAGCTTTTACTTTTTTGTATATGCTGCTATAATAATTTTCAATTAATTCATTTATCGTTTCAATGTCTTATGCCATATTTTTTAGATTTATGATTATAATTTTTTTCTAACCTGTAATTTATTTATTTATTGATTTAATTAATTATTTATTTATTAATTTATTTTACTATACTTAAATTTTGAGATAATGATTGTAATTGCTTATTTTTTAAATGAAACATTCGTTATTTAACTATTCAATCTATGCTATCAGAATCGTTTTTCTGCAGATAATTTAATTTGATATAATTTTTCTACTATATTTATTTTAAATTTTTATTTCAGTTTCGTCAAGCTTGTTTACTAACGAAAATATTTTTTCATTTTCGAACTTTTTTATACCATTCCTTCAATTTACACACACATTAGATGTCTTTTTTTTCTTTTTGCGGAACTATTAGTAATAAATTCTGTATATTATTCAGTGTTTTAGCGAAAAGATTTGAGAAATCGTCATTTTTTATAAATAAGTTAAAATGACCCAATGTTTATCTATGAATTTGTTTTTTTTCCGGATCTTTATTATCACTTCGAGTTTATATGATAACAAAGAGTGTTAGGATGTTATCTATGCTACTCTTTGATTTTCTATTTAAGTATTAAATTTCTGATCTGAGTCAGATATTATGGTCTAATATAGAAACAGTTTTCTTGTTTTGATAATTAAGAGAATATAATAATGGTTTTATTTATACTATACTGAAATTCTGTAGCTTTTGATTTGTTAATAGTTTGTCCAGTAGGTGTTACTCGCAGTTTTATTTTTTCTGATGGCATATTATTATTAATTTTCTCTATTCATTCCAATTTTCGAGCAATTTATATATATATATTTTTAATAACTTTTCAATATATTGATAAAAACAATTCTTTAGATTTGGATTTTCCTGTGTTTTTATACTAATCATATCTTATTCTTCTTTCATATAATAATTTTAAATTCTTTAGATCTTTGAAAAAATATATTCTTTAATTTTTAAAAACACTTTCTCAATAATATTGCTGTGTGGTGTGCTAATATAGAATCAAATCTATACTTATTTTTTTAAAATTGAGGCTTTTTTCATTAAAATTTATTGCACGAATATATATTACTTCAGAATTTAATTGGGTAATAAATGCATTTTTTTTGCGATTTATGTTATCAACGAGAATTTAATGCTCCTTGATATTATCAAAAAGCTTTTACAATTAATTTTTTGATGGTGCGATTTTCGCATTTTTCACAATAATAAGAATATCAATCTCCCTATAATGAAATTATGATATAATATGATAATATTTGTTTAATTACTTGTGTTATTGAATAAAAAAGCTGAGTTGAAAGATATTTTTATTTTTTCATCTTCAAGTATGAAGGTATTTTTCTGTGTAAATTTTTTGGATAATATTTATTTTATATTAATTTTAGATCAATTTATAGGCTTAATAGAAAATTTTATAGACTTTTTTTATAGGTTTGATTGTAAATTGGTAAATTTCCAGAATTTTAGTTTTAATTAGTGATTGAATATATATTTGTGGTGGTGGAAACCGACCACGGGGTAGAAGCTATCTAGCTTCTACCTATTGCAATGCATAATTAAGTATTGGATTTTTCTCAATGAGTTTTTTTCCCAATATTATTCTGTGCCATCGATAACAATTAAGTTATCGAAACTTACCTAATTACCTAATTATCTAATTATCTATCATTTATCATATATTATCTATTCATCTTTTATTTTCGGGAACTACATTCAGACTTACACGGGTACTAACAGAAATAGCAATTTCACGCCGTTTCAAACAAAATTTAGAATGCGAGTGCAATTTTATTTATTTTCCAGGGTATATAAGAACGCCTACTTTTGGGTATTGAAAAAAAAAAAAAAACAAGAAAATTTTACAATAAAAATAAAATATTTAAAAACTAATTTAGTAACCAAGTAAACTCCTAAAAATTAAAATTAGGTACGTGGATCCAATTATAACCACGGCATATTTTTTATCTTTTTCAAGATTATTAAGTTTATATTCGTATGAGATATCTAGAAAATGGTTATTTAAATTTTTTTTTTTTTTGAAATTTGGTTTATTTTATTTTATTTAATTTAAACCAAGGATTTTTTTAAAATATTCCTGTTTTATATTATCGATATTAGAAGTGTTTTAATACTCAAAATTATAAAATTTAACTAATCGACGCATATATTTCGGAGTCCCCCTTTTTCTTAGCTTAGATTTTTAAATTGACTTATGACTCTTTTCTATTATTTGTTGTTTTAAAATAAATCATGTTTTACTAATAAAAGATATTTTTATTTTTATAATTCATGTTATTAAATTTTTGGTAGTATTAATAGACGATAAGAAGGGTGATTTTTAGCGATTTAAAAAATAATTGGCGAAGTTGTGTTTTTATAATGTTCTAATAAGATATAAAGTATAATAATTGCAGCTATGTTATACAAATATGATAAAATTTTATAATAAATTATTGAAATGTATAAAATGTTTGAATAATAAGAGCAAAACTTTATAATATAATTGTATAAAGTAAATCATTTGTATAAAAAAGCTATCAAAAGCTGATTGTAGGAAAAAAATGTTCAAATTTAACTATAATTTTTTGGTATTATTGCCTTTATCTTATTTTTATATGGTTATCATCTTTTTATTAGTATTTATCTACGAATTTTAGTTTTTTTGTAGAATAAAAAGATATTTATAATCTTGTGAAAAGGATTTAATATCCTTTATTGAATTTTTTTCGATATTTTTTGCGATATTTTTTGTAATTTTTATTCATTTTATTACCATGCGAATATATCATTACAGAAATGGCATATAATTACATAAATATATATTATAGAAAGAAAAAATAGGCATTAGCTTTTATAAGTTTGTTAAAAAAATTTTATATAAAGTTTGGAAATGTAAAATTCATAAGATAGTAATAAAGAAATTTATATACGATTCTTAGGGATGCAAGTTTGTAACTAATTATGTAAATTTTATATGTGATACTATCATCGATAGACTAGATATCAGAAAAAATCATTTAAGTTTTTTTTAAGCAGAGAAACATAATAGTGAATAGCTACATTTTAAATAAACCATATTACTTCATACCACATTTTTGAAGTTCTTGGGATTGTCGTGAAACTAAGGTTTTGATCCAGCCTATAGTTTCGTTGTGTTTTGGTTATTATAGAAGGCTACCCAGTCTAACCAAGGATCCTGGTAAAAAGAGTTTAAATCTCTTAACCAGTAAAATTATTATTAATTTCAACTGTTAGCCATTGAGAAAAATAGTCATACTAGAATCTTCATTCTAGATTTATTAATAAGAAAAATACACATAGTGTGTATCAAGGGTAATCACTAAAAGAAATTTTGCCGCTGAAATCTAGCCCATTAATGCGAACTATAAAGTGTGGAGAGTGGACTAAGAGAAAATTAAGTAATTAAGAAAAATAATGCCGCAACAATCAAAAGATTACAGTGTAATTCTAGACATCATTTGGAATTTCATGCAAAAATTTAGGAGTTAATAAACATTACTTATGCCAGTATCATTTCTTTTCATTATTTACTATATATAACGAGTGTGCCAAAATTTGGAAAACTCTCTCGCCCTCTATTCCTTTAAATAAAATTATTCAAATAAAATGTTTTAAATATTTAAACATTTTATCTCTCACGTCTAAGTAAAAGCAACAATTATTATTATACTATATTTATAAATCCACTCTTGCGAATTACACTAAACGTTGTAAACTCAATCCAGAACTTCCAACGTAGTATAAATCCCAATAGTAAAGAAAGCTTTCGTTAATCAGTAACTAATTTTGTTAAAACCCCTCTTGGAAAAAGCCACCATCAAAATGCTCAATTCACTCAGCTCCTCTCCAGTAGTCACGCCGCCCATTCATGGCGCCGATTTCCTGTAAGACGAGCCTCATTCACCACGGTACGCAAGATCTCTTACAGACTCCCAAACAATCGACAGTCGAGAAATCCAGCGCACCAACGAAGGATTCTTAGAAACCACCTCCTTCGCGACAGGATCGATACACAAATTTTGATGTCAGTGAAATTGAGAGGCAATTTAAAGAAAAGTTCCATTCGAATTTTTGTATAATATACATTTTAATGAATCTTTTTTGATAGTTGATTGTTTGAGTATACTTCATTACGAGGTTTTAGCCTTTAGAGTTTCATATATCGACAATTATTTAGATAACGGATTGGGTTTATAAAAATCTTTGGCGTAATAATCAAGATTTATTTTTAAATTTTGATAAAACTAATTTTTTCGATGATATACCTTTTTTTAAAAGAAAATCTTAATCATAGGTCTAGTTGATAAAATAATTAATCGCCATACTATATTATTAAAATATTCCTAGCTTAAATTTTAAAATGTATTGTGGGGGGTTTTTTTGACTCATCAAGCTTTTAAAAATATTTACTTTCTTTAAAAAAATATATGCGAGCTTGAGTAAATTGAATAGCCAAAAGCCCTAATATATTTTAAGATTAACTTTGTATCCTGAAATGATTATTTATTAGTTATTTATAAAATTCTTAATAGTTATATAGCTTATTTTGTGATTTTTATTATTTAATTAACAATGATTTCATTTATAAATAAAAATAAACCCAATAAATATAAATAATGAATAGACATGTTTAATTTTTCAAATATTTAACCAATAAATTCGATCCTTCTAAAAAAATTTATTCAATTATTTCTTTTTTGCAATTTTTAAAATAATAGAAGCTTAATTTATTCTAATTATTGTTTATTATCTGAATAAAATTAATAATATTAAAATCTAGGCTTCTAAATCTTAAATTTTATAAGTTTATTTGTTTTGCGACGTTATATCTATGCTAAAAATTTTATAATTCTAATTTTTGGTCAAATAGTTAAAATGATAAGTATGTTAATAGTATTTAATTAATACTAAAATAAAAAATAAATAAAATAAAATTAATAATATTAACTATAAAACTACTTAGAGTGAAATGTTCTCACTAATTAAAAAGAATTATATCTGGAAAATAAATTAAATTCACTTTTTAAATATAACTAATGCTAATACTCACTAATTATAACAGTATATAAAATTAAATAATTAATAGTATGTTTACAACATATAAATTTTATATTTTGAGGTATATATAAAAATAATTAATTATTTAAAATCAATTATTTATTAGTAGTTTATTTTTTAATACATGTTATACTATGATTTTCTTTAAAATTTATCCGTCAAAACTTTATTACTAACAATTAAATTAAATTTAAGCAATTTTTATATTTTCAAATTTAATATTTATTAATTTTTGAAAAAAATAAGAATTATGAGTATTCAAATAATAGAAGTTTAAATGAATTAATTACATTAGTTGAATTTAATATTTTAATCAAGAGGAATTAAAATTCTTTAATTATCATAAGCTATAAATGAATAACTTGTTATCTCATTTTATATACTTTTCAAAGTCACTCGTATAATTTTATTAATTCATGAAATTTAAAAAAAAAATTTTTTATATTTAAATTTAGATTAAATTAAATCTTTATTTATGTTTTATTAAAAAAAACTCGCTGTTTAAAGTTTAAAAGTTATTATTTAATGAGTAAATAATTTCTTTTATAATATTAATGATAACAATAATTCATGATTTATTAACAAGGTGCTGTATAGTTATTGTATAATAAATTTTAATTATACAATATATAATTATGCGAGTAAGGTTTCCGAAATTTTCCTTGAAAACAAAAGAAATCAAAAAAAAATTTTATTCTTGGTTTTTAATTAATCATTCTGGGAAAATAAACATTCAACCATTTTTGATTTCCCCAAAGAATTTACATAGAACAATTTCACCACCAATAATTCAACTGAAAACACTTACTCTGATTTTACTATAGAATTTCAAACTCAAAACAGGTATAAAAGACCCCGAGAAATGCAAATAAACATAATTACGAAAAATTTACCTTAAAAAAATCTGAATTAATGGATAGCACATATCTAATAAAATATGGTTGTTGATTAATAGTACCTTAAAGGTTTTTATTTAGTCTCAATTTATAGTCAATTTATTATTAATTATTATTATATATTGTTTTTTTTTTTTTTTTTTTTTCCAAATAATAAACGATTTATACTCTATAATCCACAAAAATAATAATCTTAAATCCCCTATAGTAGTATTATATTGAACTAAATTGTGTCTACAAAAGCTAACACAACACGAGATCCTTATTGAACCCGAAGATTGAAAATTTCTCCACGTATATATTTGGATTTTCTAAAGTATGGGATAGTATTTTTTATAAAATTTTATTTATTTAAATAAATAGGCTTTATTAAATCGTTTATTATTATGGATTATTTTACTTTTTTATCTACTTATTATTACAATTTTACTAATTGCGTCATAAAAAAAATTAAAAAACAACAAAATAATATGGTTTGTCAACATTTTTGGTTAAACTATAATTGGTATAAACAGGTTTTTTAATGATAACTTTTTTTTCCAGATGTTATACCCTTAATCTATATAACTGATGCATGGACTATATGATTACTTTTGTTAATTAAAAAAATTCGAATTTATTTAATTTTTATATTAAAATTTTATATTTCACATTTTTAAACCTAAAATAAATATCAATTTTTAATTTTTACAATAAAAATAATTTAAAATTTAATTTAAATAACACAAGATTATTCAAAATAACGATCTATGTATATAATTACTTCATTTAGGAAAAAAATTTTGTTTTCAGTACAGATTTTTTATCATATTTTCCTATAAATTTTTATTTGAATATTAATTCAAAAAATAACGATAATATTCGGGATTGCTTCTCATCTAATTAGGTGATTCTTTGTAAGATAAAAATTATTTGGCCAGTTACTTCAATTTCTAGTTCCCGTTAAATATAATTATATTGTATGAAAAATTATTAATTTTTTACTAAAAATAATTAAAAAATAAGTATAATTGATTTAAGAAAATTTTTTATATAGATTTTTTTGCTAAAATTTATCGCCCATTAGATGGCTATTTTCTCACATCAAGACAATGGTTCAAAATTGAGGTATAAAAAGAACTCTTGAAAATCAGAATTAATTTGTGTTATTGACTATTTTGGGGATTATTTTTCAACAAGAATTATTATACAGATCAAAAAAGTATTTAAAACTTTTATACAAGTTGATTATTAATTTTTTATTGATCATTAGAAGATAAAAATTTAAGATTTAGGTGTTAAAAATTAAAAATCTAACGAAGTAATTAACAATGAGTTGAATAGGTCAAATACATATTCAGATTTTTCATAAATCCTATTCTTACGAATTTTAGATAATAAAAATCCTTTGAAGGTCGCTATTTTATCAATATAAAAATAGTTACAATAGGAAATAATATATTAAAAGTTTAATTTAATGCTTATTTTAATTTAAATAAACAATTTAAATGTGTCAAACTTATATTTTACATAATATTTAAAATATTCATTACTTTATTTTTTTTCATAGTGATATTTTGAAAAAAACCTGGAAATTAGTTTCATTAAATATAAAATTCATAAGAAATTATAACTGATTATATTTATTTTATGTTTGAATAATATATTTAGATGACTCATTCTGTTGCAATTAAATACTAGGGGCTCTTAAATTATTATTGCAGCGAGTATAACATAAATTATATAGTATAAAAATAAGTTTAAAAAAGATTGTAAAGCTCATAAATATTAAATTTTTATTTTTATTTTTTCTACAGATTTTATAACGATAAAAAAATTTATAAGAATTTAAGTTTGAGAAAAGTAGAATAAATATAATATCGTTACGTTTATAAATAAATTTTAGTCTAATTCAAATAAATTTCAAAGAATAATTATCAAAATATTAGTTTGGTTATTTTATATAGTTTTTATTAATTATTATCAAATCAACTATATTCAAATCGAATAGAAATCTTTTGGAATAAATGCAGATATTTAACAATTCATTTTTATATAAACTATAATATGAGCAAAAAATCTAAATTAAGTGTAATAATTATAAAGTATAGATTATTTATTATATATAAACAACCATATGTATATTAGTACCATGAAAATTCAGAAAAATACGATCTATATATTGATATATGAAAAATTATATCGTGTAAAAATTTTAAAAAAACCAAGCTAGAAAATCTATATATAATTGAAAACACAATTTGATAAAATAAATCTGACATTTAAATTATGTTTAATAAACTCTGAGACATAAAAAAATAAAAAATAAAAATAAATAAAATAAAAAATTAAATTAAATTAAATAAATAAATAAGTCTGCCATTTTTTTTGAACCCATGCGCTAACGCGTTTTAAAAATATAAGCGTCTAATAATATAAATAATCAATATTTTTTGAAATATACGGATTTATAAAAGCTTAGTTATGAGCTTGGGCTAAAGATTTGAATATAATAGCTTTAAGTATATATAAATATTACATAAACCCCCAATTTTATGCTTTAGCTATACTATATTCAAAAAAAAAAAAAAGAATAAAATTAACAAGGTAAACATGAATCAAAATCAATTTTAAAATAAAACTAAAGATATTGAAAATAGCAATTATATGACAACATTATAAGATAGGTTTCTTTGGTGAATAAATAAAGTAGCTCATTAACTCTCCCCCGCCCAACTCTCTTTAAAAAAATTAATTCGTTTATTCGTTTATGATATTAAGTAAACTTAATATTTTCTGCTATTATAAGAAAAACCAATGTTTTTTAGTGTTTCGGAATTATACTTATTTTTTTATTGAATACAGTTGGCTATATTATATAGGCAAAAAACAGTCTAAAGCCAAAGAAAGGGATAATTTATTTAAAGTATAACTTTTATGCTGTTGAATGTGAGCAATTTAGTTTAGCATACAGAAAATAATATCATGACCTACATTATAAGCGACTGTATATATAGTGTTTTATTTAAATATGCTCTTTTTCCTGATTTTTCGTGTTAGCTTTGTAAGCTTTTAAATAATATATAAGAATAGGAATGGGAAAATATTTATTAGCGATAACCACTGAAGAAAATATTATAATGAAATTTGGCGCCCCTTTTATACAATTTAGGTTGCCGGTAAAATAGTGTTTTAAAAGTATAATAATTATCGTAGCTATTCTATTTATGTAGAGCTTTATTCTTTGAAGCTCTTTGTTTATCTCTGTATCAAATCTTATTCGATTATCGATCATTGTGTTACTAATAATTTTATGCATTAAATAATCTATGATTATCTATCCACTAATAGACCAGTATAGGATTAGATTATTATGCATTAAATAATTCATGATTATCTATCCACTAATACATTATCATAAGCATTGATTATTATGCATTAAATAATTTTATTAATTGATGATTTCATTTGCTAACAGATTATCTTCCTCTTCTAAGGAGTTGTCCTCAACGCTTGTTAGTTCTTGGGATAGGTGAGAAAATAGTTCTGGTTCATCGACTGGATTTATATCTTCAGCTGATGAGCCTTTCCATTTTGCTAAACGCTCTTCGTTTACTGGAGTGTCCAACCAGTCACCTCGAAATGACATGATATAGTAGGTGTGTGGGAAATAGAGTTTCACTATCATAAACGGTCCAGCCCATTGACGGTCCCATTTGTTCTTTTTGTGCATTCTTAATTTAACCCAGTCACCAATTTCAAAACGATGATCGCAGTCTTCTTTATGTGTTTTTTTATTTCTTTGAAGCATAACTTCAGCTTGGGCTATAGTTCTTTCAGTTGCTGCTCTTCGAGCAAGACCCAATTCTTCAAACTGTCGAGCATTAAATTCACGACGTTCTTCCATCTGCTCAAGTTCGTCAAGAGGTTGCATAGTTGACCTAGGAGGGGTTGTATCACAGGGAAGGCGCGGCTCAACACCAAACATAAGATAAAATGGAGAATATTTTGTAACTGAGTGTTGTCGAGAACGAATAGCAAATACTGTTTGAGGTAAAAATTCATCCCAGCGGTCCATGTGATCTTGTGTAAGGCAACGAAGTGAATGGTTTAGCATTTGATGCATGCGTTCAACCATACCGTTTGTTCTTGGGTGATATGAAGT
>LSSN01001160.1:0-11144 GCA_001970855.1 Smittium culicis | reverse complement strand
AATGACGTATAACTGCACTAATTGTTTTCTAATAACATACAGTGGCGTTTAAAATATAATTTTTATAAAATATGACACATACAAAGAATAATTTTCTAGAAACCCCTCAGCGAAAGAAATATGAATCGAGGAAGCAAAAAAAAAATTTAAATTGTTGTTATAATTCTCCTCCAAATAAAATTAACAAGACGCAAATTATCAATTTATTCAAAAATATTCTTTATTAAATATTTAACATTGACACAAAATTAAAATGCATCGAGACCTTACACACAATTAAATCGTCTCCTAAAAACGAAGTCATATCTATTATAAGCATATAATAATTAGCTATAGATATATAAATTAATATATCTGCACGATATAATTTTTGACTTAAAGCACTGATAGATTAAAAGCAATAGCTCTGAGGCAAATTTGAAGAACTTTCTCTACATAGATTTCATAAAATTATTCAATGGATATTTTCATTGGTTATATCAAAGTTTTAGGGTCTAGAATTTGAAACTTTTTAGCAAAATTTGTTTACTTTTATGAATGCTCTTTCGAATTAGCTTTGGATATATTTATATAAAGAATCTATTATCATTAGCTGGGAATCGCTATTAGCATAATATCCGACTACGCTAAAGTTGTGCCCATTAGTAATGTTTTTGTACGAAAAATATTGAGTGAAATAATATATGGATAAAAATCTTCGCTCATAGAAATTCTCCAATTAACCGTACTTAAAGATTGTATTTAATTTTTATTATTTGTGATGAAATAAAAAAATATGATTTCGTTTAAAAGAGAACAATTAGTATCCCCGATATTCTGAGTTTTGATGTAAAAACCCCCTCTATAAATATCCTATATGAAATGATTATATGAGGGTTATTTTTTATTTTAATAAGTTAAAATAGATAATTTAAATCTTTTAGTATAAAGCACAGAAATATCATTTCATAAATAAAAACTTTCTTTATAAGAAATAAGAGATTTTTTCTTACTAAATCCTCTAGTATATAATTATGAAATATTTTTTGAAATAATTACCACTCTAAATTCATATCTAGTACCTCATTGGTTAAAATGTACACAACATTTTTTTATTTGTAATTTAAAATAAATATGTAACAAAAAGACATAATAATTTAATTATTATCATTAAAAATAAATGTAATATAATTATTGATTTAAAAAATAAGCAGTAAAAATTATTTAGTACCAAAAAAAAAAGTAAAGAAAAAAATTATCAAATATCTGAGTTTAGTAATCAAAAAATATTCAAAAATAGGTTTATGCTAAAATAAATCGGGCAGATGAAGAATTATATAATTTTAGAACTGCAAATAGTTATAAAAAAATGTAATTAAACACATTTAGTTTAATATTCAAAATTAAAAATAAAAATACCTGAAACAAACAAAAAATCAAAATCTTCAGATTATAGAATATTTTTAGCAAAAATTTTTATCATGAAATTTTGATTTAATAATTATTTAGGGCAAGAAAAATTTATTAAAAAAAAAGAAAACATAATTTAAATCAACTTTAAAATTAGAATAATAGGATTATAATAAATCCATAAAACTGAATATTATTCCAAAGAAAGGTTATTGTATTAATTTTTTAAAAAATTAAATTAAATAAAAACCTAATAAGTGAAATTCAGTTTTTAGTTTAACTTTGATATATTAATTTTATTATAATTCAGCGAGGAGATATATTAAGTTTTACCATCTGATTTGATAAAACTAAACCGAAAATCTAAATCCAATAAAAATAAGTTGATTAAAATGAGTTAATTTAATTTTTTATGATATAGACTTTTAAGAACACGGTGTGATATCCTTTTAGTCTTTTAATTCGCAAACGTACTTTACCAGCATAAATAAAATAAACTTATAATTTTAATAAAATATTATTATAAAGAATTATTTACATTAAACTTAATCTATGGATCAAAAAGATAAAATCAAGCTACATTGGACCAAGAAAAACTCAAAATATTAACTGATATGGTACAGAAACTCATACCGAAAGGTGCCATAAGGAAGAACACAAATTTATTTCAGGATCATGAAATCCAATCGAGGCTAAAATACAAATAAAAGCAAAAAAAACTGCTCAAAACATTTTAAACACTCAAACTCAACATCTTTTTCGGTCAATCAGAGTTTGTCTATACAACTATCACAACCGCTCTTGAGTATGTAAGAAAATTTGGAGGAAAAAATTTCCCGGAAACTCTCTTAATAGCAATAAGATCTGGACATGCTGTCTGGAAACGAATACCAGATCTCAGGTCACCTATCTACCGTAGCTGATCATTAATGCAGATGCGCCTAGTTGACTGACCGAGAAAGTCAAATATTCTATATCACTGGAGGAATACAAAACACTGAATTCACCTTATAGCCAACAAGAAGTAGAAATGTTCGCAACCTGTCTGAAAAAAGAAGGTGGAAGCTTAATTGCGCATTTTCCCAGACAATACGGCATTATTTCTGAATGTACATGCCTAAAATTGTTCCTGGTTCACCAGCCCATACAGACACCCGCCATAGAACCTGATATTTCAGATAGTTCAGAAATTTTTATGAGAACGAGCAACAGTAACTGGTGAAAAAAATTTAGAAATTTCCGTTTTTTTTCGGAACCTATTATCCTTCCAGTCTCACACCGTTCCTTCGACAAACAAAGACGATCATACCGAATTTAAAAAGCGGAAAGTTCCTGCTATAGAAAAAAAAACATTGGATCTTGATTTATTAAAGGATTAGAGGCGTTTCCTCGAATCCCAAGGCCTCAGTAATTACTCAATTCACTTTATCCATAACAAAAATAAAAAAGAAATTCCAGACGGTATTTTAGGCATAGTTATGTACAAAAGCGATTTTTATACTGAAGAATCTCAAAGGGGATAACCGCTGAAATTTCAGTTCCCAAATAATAAACTACCTAGAAGAGATATACATAGTAGAAAAACTGAAATTAGGCTCAAAAAAGCCTTATAAATCTGCACTCCTAAGAATAGCGGTAAAATGAAATAATGTATCAAATCAACAAATGTTTTTGGAATTCACAAGATCATTGGAAAATGCTTAAATTATATCCTTTTTTATACGGGTAATCGACATCTCACCAGTTCTGGTTCTGCTGAAGAAATAAGGTCCCTTAAGAGAGTCACTATTTAAATAATTCACCACTAAAAATTCTGGTTTTTATCAGTTACAGGGTTTCTTAGAGCCTTCGATATCCATAGAATAGATGATAAACGCAGCCAAGTAAGCCTAGAGATGCTAAATTTAGTATATGCAGCACCAAGAAGAGAAAAAAAAACGAAGTGGCCTCCAAATACAAAAAACTTCCGAGATAAGCCCTCAAACCGATACTATTTTATGCTCAGTATTAGTATTTTCTGTTAATGAAGAAAATATAGTGGCTAAAATTTATCCAACACCAGACAATAAAAACAAATGGAATGTTAACTGGCTGTTTAGGTTAATTAAATTTAGCTCAAAACCACTATCAGTTGATAGTATAGCCAGAAAAATCATATCTATTTCAGATCTGATACACCGCGATCCGAATGCGCTCATACCGAAGGGTAGAGAAATAGGAGCGACACTAACTACAAACTCAGGGGTGTCATCAGATGAAATATTATTACATGCATTTTGTTCAGAATATTCAATCTTTGATAACTATTATGGACTCGCAAGAAATCCTTCGAACAACTTGACTAAGTCGATTTTAAATCTGAATTAACAAAATATTTTCCCTCTCTGAAGTATAACGTAACAATTAATCGAGCTCTTTAGAGTTCGATTAATTCATATTATACGAGGAGAGGAGAAATATTAAGTGCCATCCACCCTTACCCATTTCACATTTTCCGAAACGTGATAAGTATATCACTAACGATTACTTCAAAGTTAATACAGAAGATTTTTTTATATTTAATTTTAATCCACTTATATATATTGGCTTTATATTTTCTGTTTATTTTTATAAAATAAAATAATAACCCTTAATATGTCTTCTTTCCTCATATAATATGAATTAATGAGAGCCTGATATGATTGAGAATATATACGTATAACTGATACATATTTACTGATATCTAAAGTGAATTATTGAAAAAATCAAGATTTTTTTATCCTTATTTCGGATTTTATACATCTCAAATTCTGAAATATGAATTAAAAGTCATATTTTTTTTGAGGATTTTATTTAAATGCTTTTAAAATATTTAAAAATAATTTTCAAATTTCAAATTAAAAAAATAAGAAAATAAGAAATATTTGATAATTATGATTTTAACTAAAAGCTATTGTCTAATTTTACTGCTTTCAATATTTTTTTTTGATTACATTATATTTTGAAGTAGTATGCTAGAATTTTTTCTGTATGTGATTACATAATATTTCTGCAATACTATTAAAATAATTTTAATTTATACAAATGATAATAAGAATACAATAATTAGAGAATATATTTATATTCTTATTTAAGTAGCATAAAAATTTAAATGGATTACAGATAAAATCAATTGAAAATTGATTTATGCTTGTTAATGTCAAAAATAATACTATATTTTAGATAAGATAAAAAAACCATTTTAAATAAGTAATTAACATCTGATAATAAAATAAAATAATATAAAAAATAAATAACTAATTATGATAAATAAAAAAATAAATATGGTTGGTATGATTAAAATAATATAAATATTTTATAACTCAACGAGTTGAAAATTTAAGGAACGAAATTTTTTGATTGTAAATAATCGTTTATTCATTTAATCAATTATGAATTTATTTATTCAATTTCATAAATTTTGAATATTAATTTCAAATAAATTATTCAATTATCATTAAGAATAGTTTTATATAAGCTCAATAAAAGCATCTATCAATATAATTTTTTTCATTAAAACTTGAATCATATCACTTATTAATAAGCAGGTGATATTAAACTCATGTCAGAAATACGAAATTATCAAAAAACAATATTGCAGCATATAAAATTGAATCTGAAAATCCCAAAAGCGAAAATTTTATTTCAAAAAAAAATTTAAAAAAATTCTGACATAGCTCAAATATTTCCTGCTACTGAGGCACGAAATAGAAAATATCTATTTTACTTAGTATCAATATTTTTAATTTTTGCACTTAAGGTGCTGTAAATAAAAATTTCGATAATTTTTTTGCTCTACAATCTCAGGGGCTTCCTTAAAAAAATAAGACTGCTGCTAAATATTAAAGCCGAAAAATAATTTTCGGAACAAAAATATTCAACTAAGATGCATGTTATAAAGAGAATTGGGGTGTTGGTATAAAAATCAATACTAATGAGATATATAATATTGCGATAAAAGTATAATATACTCAGATTGGATAGGCGAAAAAAATTCTACATAATATTGCTGTTGAATTCAAAATAAAAAATTCTATTCTAGCAAATATGCTCAGAAAAGTCGATTTTGTACTCTAAATAATATAATCTGGAATTGTGTTGGAAAGATATTATTGATGGATGATAAAATAGAGTCTAATAATCAAATGATTATCCTTTAAAGAATCATAATCAGACTAAAAAAAACTTGTATTTTAAAATTTATTGATACAAAAGATGCTGAGAAAAAGCACCAATCGAATTTAATCACTGATTATTTTTTAATGAGATAAATGAATATAATTAATTAAAGATTTAAGAGCCCAGATATAAACCGAAGAGAGCATATTGGTAGAATTTCTAAAAAAAAAAAAGAAAAACATATATGAGACAGTCATAAGAAAATCCTAGATTAAAAACCCTTTGTAATACATTTTATTGTAAATAAGAAATATGAGTAATATAATTGATAGTATCTAAAAATCCAATCGATTTTATAATGAATATAAACACAAAGTTTCAGATATTTTTTGAAGATTATTCCATCATTTTTTAATAAAATAATAATTTTCAATGCCAAAGATGTTGAATTTAGAATTGCTATACTTCAATAAAGCAGGGTTGATAAATTTTTGGGACCAAATTAAACTAAAAGTGAGAAAAAGTAAAAATAAGTTGTAAAAATTCTAGAGTTTAATGCTGATTTTATTATCTATGCGTAATATAAAAAAAATTAAATGATAGCAAATTTTAAATTTTTTTCTTTATAATTGATTTTAAAACTCGCTAAAATATATTTTTTTATTATAGCTATTTATATGTTTTTAAAATTAAAAACTCTTAAGCTTTTATATTAGGATGATCTCATTTTAAAATTATATATTTATAATTTTAATAAAAGCATGTTTATTAAAACCCAAAATAAATATTGTATATACATTCCAGTAAGTTTAATTTGACCTTGATAATTTTTTGTACTTCTACCGATCAATTTTATAAAATATGTTTATATATATTCAATAAATGATATTTAGTCTTTAAATATTTATTTCATTTCCCAAAAGTTTGAATATCAGCAATTAGTATTTAGAATAACCATTTTTTTAGATGTAATTAATTTTTATAAATTAATTTTTATAAATTAATTATAAAAAAATTTCACAAATAGATGGATAAGAATAGTAAAAAAATTGAAATTCCACCCAATTTGGCAATGTTAGTTTCTTCGATATTTATCAAATATGTGTTTTAGTATTTATGAACAAACATAGATCCTAGAGTTGATCATAGTAAAAAATACTGAATCTTAGACATATGCACAAAATAAAAGTAATTAAAAAATTTTTTTAATAGATAATAAACCTATAACATAATTTAAAGTATAGCAAATATTATATATAATCTTTACTATATACTTAAACACTTATGACTAATATATTTACTGGTGAGATTCAATTTTCAATAAAATTGATTAGTATAATAAAATAAAACTATATGTAAAAAAATTATAAATGACCTAATGGATAACTATGTATCACAAAAAAAACTGATTTTTCATCTTTTTTTAGTCAAACTTTTTATAAGTACAATTAAACTATATATTATTTTATTTTTATTTTTTTAATAAAATATAAAAAGTTAATTTAGAATATAATTAATTTTAGCAAATAAATAAAAGTAGAGAAAGAGGAGTTGGTATCTTAACTGTTTGCTAGCTCGTAGATATTTAATACGAAAAAAAAAAATAAAAAAAACGATATTTTTTGTTAAAAAAAACATAATGGTATAAAGAAAAGTGTAATAATAACAAAAATGATATATAAACATAGCTAGGTAGAGTAATTAACTAAAAGAAAAAGAAAATGCTCATTCTGGGTATTGATTGAGATCAAGAGTGAGAGTTTTTGAGCTGTTGCTTTGTTGGTCTTTATATATGCCAACCAAGGTTCCTGCACGCTCGTATAGCGGTTGTTTTAAGGAGATAACGATGAATTGAAAGTTTGAAGGGTCAGGTTTCTTGCCTTTAGATTTTCTTGAATTCTTTTCTGAAGTAATTTCATTTTCATCACCTGGGGCAGTAAGCTGGGTTTGCGAAGAACGGAGGCGTAAATAGTTTGCCAATTGAACAACGTTAGCTAAATCAAGAGCAGCATCAACCTCGTCAAGAACAAAGAAAGGCGATGGTAAGTATGATTGAAGTGCAAACAGAAGAGCTAGTGCTGCAACAGTTTTCTCTCCTCCACTAAGCAGTTCCATGTCTCTAAAACGTTTCAATGGCGGCATAGCGTGATACTTGACTCCGCCCAAATATGGTTCTTCATTATTTTCCAAGTTTAAATAGGCCGTTCCGCCAATTGGAAACATATTTGATTTGGTCAAGATTTTGTAAAATTTGTCAATTGACTGGCTGATGTGTTGGTACATTTTTGTGAAAAGCTCGTGGCGGGATTTTTTAACGACTGAAAAACGAGCATGTACATTTTTTGCAACATTTCTGAGATTGGCGAATTCCTTATCGGAATCTTCTAATTTTTGTTGTAGTGCATTTAATTTTTCACGTGCGTGAGAAATAGGTGCCATTGAACTCAATTCAAAATTAATTGAAGCAATTTTGGAGCTGTAGCTAGTTTCAAGAAACTCAATTTCTCTTGCTTCTTCTGAATTAGGATCAGAGATATTTTTAGAGTTTAATTTTGCTCTAGAGGATTGTGGTAATGAAGAATAGTCAGGCTTTATATTATGAACAGGATTGTTTACAAGAGAAGATTCGCTAATGCCGTCTGGTCTTGTAGAAATATTTGCTAGCGAAATTGGAACCGAGGTAAGAGTGCCAGATTTTAGCGGAATATTGATACTTTCAAGGCGGCATTTACGTAATATAGCGAGCTTTTTATCGAGTGATTTGGCAAGTTCAGTTTCTTTGACAGATTTTGACTTAGTAACAACATCCAGCGAAGAAGTTAAATCCGCATAAAGGTTTCTAGCTTCTGTTAGCTTGTTAGATTCAGAGTTAAAGCTTGATTGCAAATCATTGTGGGCTTTACGGAGTTTAGACAATTGTTTTATTTGTGAGCTCAAGGTAGATTCAAGGGCTTGAATCTCAGCTTGAGTTGCGATCAAGTCCTCGTTAACTTGGTTTAGCAAGCTTTGTTTGCGAGATTTGTCGTTATTTATGATTTCGAGTTGTTCATGCTCGAAAAGAATCTGATTTTCCAGCTTGGATATGTGGTTATCGAATTCAAGTTGCTTTTTTGATAATTTCTTTTTGTTTTCGATAATTGAATTGAATTCATCAATTGAAGAGAAATTGTATTTAGAACAAAATTCACGGAAAACAGGTTCTGAAGCTTTATTGAATTTACTGGATGCCTTTGATAGCTCATTATTGAGAGACGAAATCTCAGATGATAATAATTCAAGCTCATCATCAACAACATCTAATTGTCTTTCTAAGTTTTTAGACTCAACGCTGCAAGATTCAAGCCATCTATTGATTCGGAGCAAGTTGTCATTTGAAGAAAGGTATTGAGTTTCAGCGTCAGCTAGCTGGATTTCCAAATTTTCAATCAAATGAGAGAAATTTCTTTCTTTAGTGAGCTTATTCAAAGAGATTGTCAATTCATCGCGAGTTTTTATTAAGGAGTTAATGCTACCTCTTTCCCATTTATCAAGGTTGGACTTTAATGAACCGGTTTTTGAGAAGGTACCACCAGTGATATTACCACTTTTATGAATAACAGATCCATCTAGTGTGATGGCCTTGACGGACAAGTTTCTATTGTAGCAAAGCTCACGGGCAACTTCAAGAGTATCACAAACAATGTTTGAGCCACAAACAAAGGAAATGGCGCGACTATACTTTGAGTCATATTCCAAAACATCAATAACCAGTCTGGAATTAGGATGAGCGCGGCGTAAAGTATCGCTAACAGAGTTGTTTGAGAGTGAGTCTAGGGGTAAAAAGGTAGCTTTTCCGGCTCTTTGCTCCCTTAAATAACGGATACACTCGATAGCAGTTTGTTGGGAGTCAACAACGATAGCGTCTGCAAATTTACCGAAAGTAACAATAGCTGCAAGCTCGTATTTTCTTTGTGTTGGTTTGCACAGTTCAGAAATGCGGCCATAAACATTTTTAAAAAGTCTTTTTAGAGCAGCAAGAATTTCCGCATCTTTACGTTCTTTTTTTGACTCGTTTTCAATAGCTCTTGTTTGGGAAATTTGTTGGAGGATAATTTTAAGTTTTTCATTAATTTCCAGCTCTTTAGCTTTTATTTTTTCGTGACTTTTTTTAGTTTTTGCGATATCAGAAATCAATTTATCCTTGTTTGAAGAAGAATCCGAAAGCCTTGATTTGGCTTCTGATAGCTGGGTGTTGTAAGCTCTTTTCTGTTCTTTCTTTTCAGATAGTTGCTTTGATAACTCATCTTTTTTTACTTCAGCTCTAGACTTTTTCATTTCCATTGTAGAGAGTTTTAGAGAAGTATCGTTTAATAGTTGAGATAATGACTGAACTTCAGTGTTCAGTCTAGACTCGAGCATATAGTATTCAGATATGGCATTCGCTTCGTCAGATTGGCTTTTAAAATACTTTTTACCAAAACTTGACTCCATTGATTCTATATTAAATTTAATAATGAAAAAATTTGAAGCATAAAAAAAATGATAAATATAAAAAGACAATAAATTAGAAAGGAGATTAAACCTTGATTTCGATTTTTTGCAGAAATGATTTTTTTTAAATCATTTTCCATATTAGAAGCAATATTACGTTGGCGCTTAGAATCAGAAGATAAACTTTCAATGTTTGAGTTCAAGATTGAAATTTTCTTGCTAATAGCATCAGCTTTCTCTTTATTTGCAACAAGGGTCGGTTGCTTTTAAAATAATAAAAGGTTATTAATAAGTATTAGGTTTATATACAATGTAAATTTCGAAAAGGTTATCCGTGGCATAAAAAAGTTTAATTATAAAAAAAAAAAGAAGATCTTTACATTTTCTTCGAGCTGTTTTTCGATTAGCTTGACATTTTTATCAGCTTTTGATAGGTCTTTAAAAGCTTTAGCTTGGAATCTTCTTTGGGACTCAACATTAGTGTTAGCGGTGGATGATTCAGAAGATAAGGATGAGATTTGGGAGGATAAATTGGCAATATCTGAATTATCTTTATCGATTTTAGAGTCCTGTTGGAGTAATTTCCAGAGCATATATTCTACATTGAGTTTAACGAGCTCGGATTTTTTTTTCTCGTAAGTTTCAAGTTCAGATTTTTGTTTAAGAACTGCTTTGAGTTCAGCTGCAATTGCTCTTTTTTTGTTAAAAGAAGAGTTGGAAAGTTCGGCTGCGTTTTTTTCTTCTCTTTTTAGGATGTCATATTCGTTTCGGAATTCGATGGAGCTGTTTATAATGAATTAAATATTTAGAAATTGATACAATAAGAATATTTTAGACGGCAAAGTAAAATTTTATATTTTACGATAAAAGGCCGAAGAATTATTATTTTTATTATTATTATTATAGGGTGGAGTGATATGTACTTACCCAGACATAATTTCAATAAGCTCAGTTAAATCGGCTGAGGATTGAGAAGCAATAGCTTCAACGTCACCTTGGAAGACGAGAAAGTTTTTAGCTTTGGTGATAATGTGAAATTTTTCAAGCTGTGCTTTATAATCTTGGAAAGAAACTAGTTTATCGTTAATACTGTATTCGCTTCCTCCGCTAGCTGTGATACTGAAATAAAGTACAGTAAAAGAATTAGG
>LSSN01001158.1:0-10417 GCA_001970855.1 Smittium culicis | reverse complement strand
AATGTTTCAATAAGAGAAGTAAGGGTCAAATTCGTAAGAGAGATTCGGGAAGAATCTGAACAAAAATAAAATGAGTAGTGGAATATAATTAGATTAATTTAAGCTGTTGCCTATTAAGATTGAGAATAGAGAAAGGATTAATTAATAGAAGCACGAAATTGAACAGTTGCTTGGCGGTTGTCAAAGACAAATGAACAGTTGAAATTAGTCGCAAAATTAAAACACTTGTAATAAAAAAAAAGAATTGAGAAAAAGTAAATGAGAGGAGGATTTGAGTGTAGAAACAGTAGAAAGAGAATAGTGTTGCTTAATAGTACGATCGTTAATAATTAGAACTTTGAAGAGTAAATATAGCAGTGGAGGAACGGACGAAAGGATCGAAAAATGGCTGTTATATTTGGAGTAAAGAAAGAATTGAGTGGCTGGGAGCGGCGAAATGAGGGGCGACTTATACGCGAATAATATCAGTGCTTTGTTACAAGATGAGGAATTTTATAGCAACACAAGTAAGTATAAAGCGATCAAGTTATTTAAAAAGTGAAATCTTCAATGATCAATAACTATTAAGCTAAAAAATATTATTTGTTGACTTTTCGCGTTTTGACTCGAATACGAAATATTTTACCCATTGGCTGATCACGAAATTAATTATTTATTATTGGATATATACATTTTAATAGTCGCATATGGTTGGGCATAGTATAATATTTGCGCCAATAGCATAAACTCTTACATGCTTAGGAATTTTATAGCCTGTATGAAATAATAAGGCAGAAAAATAATTGGGATGGGCTGATTGAGGAGGGCCAGTAAATTACAGTAATGTCCACTCGATGAACGAAATTAACAAAAAGCTCTAATCTGCCAACTATTGAAAAACACTCAAAAGCTATTAGTTTGAAGATTTGGATTATTATATGCTTTGATTACGTCGCTAACCCTTATCTGGGCGGTAGACTGCTTTTGATCTACAAAATATAGTGAACTGCGTTATAATAAAATAATTAAATTCCGAGCCACAGAAATGTGTAGGCTTGAAGTTGGATAGTGGCAAGTAATATTTATATTTAAAATCGCTGGCGAATCAATGATTTAGCTTTTTTAAAGAGCATTGGGTGGAAAAGGGTTAGGTTCGCAAGTCAAAAGACCATAACTACTTTTACTAATGCATAATTGGTTTATTTATCTAATCAAGTTTTAATTGATATTCTATTAGCTATTGGCTCGAGGGAGATTTGATTAAAGTTCTGTAAGAAAGTGCCGAATGGGCTTAGGATATGATGAAATCTTGTGATTATTGGACAAATAGATGATTGATTAAAACTGCGAGGATTTTGGCGAATGAGTGCGACGAGGGAGTTTGCTACACGCTTATTAGTCTAGAAAGACTGTGATATAAAAAGTTTGAAAGATATATGAATTTAGAATAGTTTTGAATATGTTCTAAATTCTCTACACAATATTTTTTACAACCTCTAGTTTTTATCTCCATACTAAATAAATATTATCGCTTACGAAAATGGCTTCTGGCTTCGGTTACAACGGTAAATACAATTTTTTTTGGACAATCATTTAGTTTATTTCTCTATCATTATAAATGTTTGTATACTTCAGCGACTTCAGCGAAATTTTGCTCCAGAAAGCTTAAATTTTGTGAAATATCACTGCTTAAATATCCCAGTTTTTATGGATATTCCACGTGATAATTTAATTTTGTCTCCCTTTCGGCAAATGTTCTAATACAAATAAAGGAACCAGGAATAAAATAGAATTTTTTTTTTTTCCTTGTTTAATCTGCTCTAATTTGATATACATTTTGTTCTCTAGGTCAAAACAGATGCTTCCCATTTTGGCAAGATTTCGAGAAATGTTACATTCTATCGCCTCAAGACAATAAGAGTGAATGCAGAGCTAAGAAAGACGATTATATGGAGTGTCTACACCACTTCAAGGAGCAAGCGCGAGTCAACATCATCAAAGCTGCCGAAATTAAAAACTACAAAAACTCCAGCCAAGTAGGAAGCAAGCACAAAATCATTGACCTCTCTGATACTTCAACTTCATAGTCGAGATCGCTAAACGAGCTAAATATTCCTATAGCTTTCCATACCGAATTTCATCCAGTTTTTCCCAATAATTCAACGCTATTGCTGTTTGTTTATCTCTAAAACTCCTATACTGACATAAATCTATATTTTATTTCCAAATAAACCACCTATATACTCCAATCCATTGATAGGTTTATTTCCATACCTTATATCATTATTTTGAAATGGCCTTACTCTGTTTTTTATTAAAAGATACGCCTTTATTTCAAGAAAATCGTCACTTTTTTTTCCAACAGTTGGTCAAATGCTAAGCTTTTAGCCTTAATTTTAATCTATCTATTATTGTTCCTAAGGTGAGTTAATATCGCTTTTGTTTTTTTATTCAAATCTATAGCTCACTAAGGCTATAAAATCTTTTAGCTAAACATTCTGTTATTATAAATAGTTGAATTACGAAATTCGCTATATTATTGGCTACTATGTTCCAATATCAAATAGGCTACTGATATAAATTTGCCTACAACAAATTATGATTAGTTATTTATTTTTGATTACGATTGTAGTTGAATGAATTTGTATCATCGAAATGGTTCTGTCGCTTTTTTTTAATAATAAATTAACCCTTTCCTGTCCAACTCTCTTTAAAAAGTTAAATTTAATGATTCGTTTATGAATTAATAAGCAAATTTATTATTACGTATAGATAAAATTTAAAAGTAAAAGCTTAGCTTTAACCCTTTCACGGGTGATAGAATATTTTTGATCTACCAATTATAGCAAATTATGCTCATCAAAAATAATAACATTCCGAGACGCGTATAATATTTGGTATATGTTGCTATAACTGCAAATAATAAATTTGCTTATAAATCTTAACCCTTTCCCGTCCATCACTCTTTAAAAAAATTAAATTTATGATTCGTTTATGATTTATAAGTAAATTTATTATTTGCTGTAATTATACAGCAGGCCAATAATTCATAATTCCTCGGGATTAAGGAATTATAGTTGAGCACAATTGGCTATATCTGGAGGGCCAAAAATAGTCTACTGCCCGTGAAAGGGTTAAACGAATCACTAATATATTTTTTTAAAGAGTACTGCGCGCAAAAGGGTTAAAATACTCGTTAATCGAATATCCGGAAATTTTTGATAGAAAAACATCAATACTCACAAGAACTTCTCATATATGCCTAAATGAAATAATTCATGCAAATAAAACTCAAATATTCTTATATATTAATTTATACACTTTTATCATACTAGTATTAGCTTCAGGGTGAATGTAACATTAATTTTTACTCTATTGTTACTTTAATTACTTTAATGCAAAATATTAAACTTGGTCGATTTCGGTCATACTTTACCTTTTTCAAATTTAAGCTGTCTATATTATTGGCCACGATCTATACTTTATACCCAACCTTTATTCAATCCCTTATTATCACTAACATTTGTTTACTGTATAGCACTATGGCGCTCATTTATTTGTATCTTGTGTGTATACAATTATATACAAACTTCATTTACTACAATTATTTGCTAGCCTGCATAATTTTTCAATCTCCCCGCGTTTCTAATGCCCAATTGCCACATTTGCTTATCAATTATTAAATATTCTCCACACAATTTTAGTTCCTTGGTGCTTTGTTTCTCTATAAGATTCATATTCTAGATGGATCTAAAAAAATCTATTGAAACATTAAAAAATAATGCTGCAATAATCTAAAGAAATTCTTTTTTTTACTAGCACTCATTAGCTATTATATTTCTTTAATATTCATACCAAGCAATTAGCTCAAACAAATATAATAAAAACACTATCATTCAAATATAATTTTATTAATTTATGAATTGTAAATTACCCAAAGAATTGCTGAAAAAAAATTCATAATTAATGCTGTATTCATTTTCATGATTTGAAATTCTCTTACCGGTGGTTTACCTTTTTCTATTTTTTTCCATCAAATAAAAAAAATTCCTTCTCCGAAAAATTTACCGTAATAAAAAAAGTTTCTTCAAGATTATACTTTTAATGTCGATATAAACTATTAACATATTTATTCTGCCTGGCTCAATCACTCTGTTTTTACTTTATTAAATGTTCATATTTCATTTTCAAATTTAATATAGAATACCTTTTCTAAACGGGAAACGCACATAAAATATTCTTTTTTCTTATTCCTTTTAATATAAGACATTCTAGATTAGAGTGTACTATGAATTTTCGATAGATAGGCGTATCTTAAGGAATAATTGAAACCCCCCCCCTCCCATTAAATTTTATCATTCATCCAGAAAGTATCAATATTTCCACTTCTCTAAGCAATCACATCAACTACAAGTGTTATAAGCTCTGAAAACCATAAAAAGAAGAAATAAAAAAGATCGATATTTTAGTCTCGTCACTAACAAACTTAGAGTTCAAGTGCAATAATATAAATAACTTGAAAAATTTTCTCTAAAACTAACTTTATACTTCAAAGATAAAATAAAAGTAAGTTTCAAAAAAATACTTATATGTATATATTCATTATTTATGTTTTTCTTTCTAATTACGAAATATAGCCATTGAACACTTCTCATTTTTCTTTTAACTATAAAATTTTTGAAACTATTTATCACCCACCTACCCTTATGAAACAAATATTTGCTATATCTTAAGGTATGATCAACTTTATATATATTGTTTCAAAATATTTTAATACATTCAATACTAAAATTTTCAATTAATCATCTATTATTTGTAATCCGCCGTATTTTTCAACAGATAAAATTTTTAATGCTTAACCGCCTATAAATAATACTCTCTAGTATTTATATTTGAATAGTGTATCTTTAATAAATATTTAATATTAATTATTTAACAAAATTTTTTATATTATCTAATATAGAAATTTTATTCTCAGCACACTGACCTGTTTGGTTTAAAAGCATGGATGATTCATCTCTCAAGAGCTTGTTGCGAAATAGTAAGAATTATTAAACTATTTTTATCAACTACGAAAATTTAATTCAAAATACTTTAAAATTTAGAATTAAAATTTTAATATTGAAAAAGCTCATATTTAATTGCTTATATATTAATTTTGTTAGAGATACTAGAAAGTATCAGATCTATTAAACCCCCGGGAAAATGGAAAGTTGTTGTAGTTGATAAACATTCCCTTAAGTTGATATCTTCAGTATTAAAGTTGTACGACATACTAGAAGAAGATGTTTCATTAGTTGAAACTATAACTAAAAGTAGACAGCCTTACACAGACAAAGAAGCTATATACTACCTAGTACCAAACAAAGAATCAGTTTCTAGGTTTATTGATGATTTTACAAAAAAAGGACCTGGATGGAATAAAGGGGCAATGTATGCTGGGGCCCATTTATACTTTACTGGAGGTAACATATAATATTATAAATATTTTTATTAATACCTATCTATGTATTATCCTCTAATTTAAATATGAAATTAGAAGTTTAAATTAAATACCAAGTATAAAATTGATATTTAAAACAAACATGAATTCAAATATTAATATTAAACACAGTTTGAATTGTTTTTATATATATTATATTTATATTTATATTTATTCTTTATTTAGCACTTGACGATGCTCTATTCTCTAGACTCGCGTATTCCAAATCCTCAAAATACATCAAAGGAATAAAAGAACTGTTTATAAATTTCAACTCTTATGAGCCCTATGTATACCTAGCTACCCCATCGGCTTATCCTTTCTATAACATGTATTCTCCAAACTCTAAGAGTTCTCAAGATCGTGACATAGATACTATTGTTGACCGACTATTAGCTGTGGTTTCAACGTTGAACTGTAAGCCATTTATCAGGTACTATTCCCCACCAAAGTTCGAAATTAAAACTAAAAAACAGCAATCAAAAGATAAAAAACCTACAGTTGAAAATGAATTTACCAAACACATTCCTACAACTCCCTCGATTGCAGAAAAGATTGCTAAGGCTTTCAATGAAAAATATTCAAAGTATTGTATAAGCAACCCAGAATTCATGGTATCTTTTTTAAAAAATTAAGCTATGATATTAAAAAAAATCAAATTAATATTATTATAAAACTTGAAATTTTTTTGGTAATTAAACAATATTGACTTGATAGAACTCTGCCTCTGAGACGAATGATGACATAATTTTGTTCTTGGATAGATCTGCAGATATGATTTCTCCTCTAATTCATGAATTCACTTATCAAGCTATGGTCAATGACTTACTCGATTTAGAACAAGGAAAAAAATACAAGTAATTTAAAATATTTCTTTATTATTAAAAACTTTTGAAATACTAGTAAAGAAAAAATTATTATAATTATTATTAAAATTTTATAAAAATTCAACTCTTTAAAAATATAAACTATTTCTAAATTTTCTAATATATCCCTTATTCCATCAAAATAATAAAAATAGGGTTTTAGTCTGCTCAGGAGACAAAGAAATAGAAAAGGACGTTATTCTTGACGAGGGAGTTGATACTTTATGGAGAACACTAAGGCACCTTCATATAGCTGAGGCAATAGAATACTTATCAACTAAATTTCAACAACTAATAGGAGAAAACAAGCTAATAGCAGATATAGAAAAGGGGTATTTTTACTAATATATAGTATATTTAAAAAAATTTATAGATATTTGCTTTGATTTTGACTAGGTTATTTTGTAAATTTATAATAAATGATTTGAATAAAACTTTAATAGGGACGTTAAAGCTACTTTAGGACAAATGAAAGAGATACTTGAATCTGTTCCAGAATTCCACGAGCTTCAAGAAACCTATTCTACGCACATCAACCTAACAAAAATGTGCATGTCTATTTTCGACTCATTTAAATTATCAAAAATAGCAAATCTCGAGCAAGTAAGTCGTTTAAAATTTTCTCGATTATTGAAATATACTCGTTTAAATTTTACCTTCTTTTTATCTTTTTGAACAAACAAATAAAATGATCCCGATTTTATGGTTTAAAAACCCTCTTGGTTTTTTTATTCGTTGCTTTTTTGAGAAAAAAAAATCAAAGAATTGGATTTCTTAAATTACTTTAACATTTAATTATAATTAATATCTAGTCGCTTGTTCTTAAGACTACTAGTGATGGAGATCAGATAGACGATAATGTAATATCCGAGCTAGTCGAAATTTTGTCCGATCAAGAGCTAGAGTAATATGAATTTCCAATAATTAGAGTTGAATATTGAAGAAAAGATTGTAATTATATGTAATTATATGTAATTATCTAATTTTTTATAGGGAGACAGATAGAATAAGGTTACTAATGATATACTTAATTTCAAAAGACGGAATAAGCAATATAGATAGACGAAGGCTGCAAGAAGTTCTGGAGTGTATGACTATAGAGGATAAGAGGGGACTTTTGAACATGAACTTACTTAATACTAGAACAGATAGAGTAACGTCGAATCATAGTTTATTTAAAATATATAAGCTGAAAAAATTGAACACGCTTTAATAATTTTTGAAATCTAAAAAATACTTAGTCGATTTAATCATTTTTAATTTCATTTAAGCTCAAATAATTGCTTATTTATATCATTATATTTTATATTGATAGGAGGAAAACGAGCTTGAAAGGGGCCCTGGAGAAATTTACGAATGGGACAAAAATAATCGCGATCCAAATCCCGAATTTGATTTTTGTCGTTTCGTGCCCGCAGTAACTAATATAATCGAGGTATGATAAATGAATATTTTATCTAGCGAAAATTAATTTAATTCCATTATAATTGGCCAATGTTATTTTCTGTTTTTTTTTTTTTTTTTTGGATAAAATGAAAAATTATAACAACCATAATAAAAAATATAATTTAATTCTAATAATATTAAATTTTATAAACTTTTTCTAGGATGTTTCAAGAAATAAGTTAGATAGTAAGCTTTTTCCTTGGCTTGGTGAAGAGCCCAAGTACGAAGAGAGTGCCTCGCAAGTTACAATGCTAAAAGGAAGCCTAAGATCGCAAGTTCATTTTAAATATCGTTTTAAACTATATACACATTAGTTAAATATATTCATACTAATATTTTCCATGTAATTATAATTCTTTATAATAACGCGAAATTTGCACATTTTAATATTAGGACCAAGAAGGACTGGGTAGATGGAGTTAGCTCTAAAAGAAACAATAAAGGCAATATAATAATATTTATGGCTGGAGGTATCACATACTCTGAAATAAGAGAAGTTAACTTGCTGTCGAAACGTCTATTGAGAAATATCTATATTGGATCTACACATATAACTACACCTAGAGATTTTTTAGAAGATTTGAAAACATTGCGAAGAGTTATTGAACAGTCAGAAAAACCAATATTAAGCAGTGTGATACGAACTTCAATCATACCGGCGCATGACTATAATTTACAAGGCCCCAAGTCTAAGGCATCCCCTAGAGGATTACGGTCGCATTCTCCAGCATAATAAAAGTTAATCTACCCCATATTGTTATTTTTCATATCTTTAACTATTAATAGGCAACTTTAGTTTGCCGAGAACAAAGCATATAATTATTCATAGTCAAATATTCCAAATAAGAGGTTTATTCTCAGACTGATAAATTATGATAAATTTGGTTTAATGTAGATCTTAAAACGACGATTTTATTAGTATATTATACATTAAAAAAATTATTTTGGAAAGAATATCTTATTATTTCATTAATGAAGCTCTTTAAGAAAATAAAATTCATGATTCAGCTATGATTTTTCTGCATATTACATATTTAATTTATTTAGAAATCCGATGTTGGATATATAATTTCCTAATTTGGTTGCTGATAAAAAATAAAGTTTTAATTTTTCAAATTCAAAATTATTATTCTCGGATATTCTGGGACTACTAAAATCATTAAACAATAATGAAATTTAATTAGAATAAGGAATATCGATGGAAAAAAATAGTTGATAGGGTCTATAAGAGTATAATTTATTAAGCAAATAAAGTTAATCACGTCACTATTATAATCAATATAAATTTATAATGTAATAATACGCGAGAATCAATAACATGATAGTTGGAAGTATCATTAGCTCTAAATCACCAAGAGAAAACATACACTTGAATTGAGAAGGATTAGGATAAGCGTTGTATACATTTAATGTAAGTACGAAATCGAAATATTAGAGTAGATATGAATCGAAGTATAATACAAATGCGAGGAAAGTGGTAATGGTTATTAGAATGTTAATGAATTAATTCTTGAGTTACTGGTATGCAAACCAACAGATGTGGTAGCAAGCTTGTATTTTGCAGAAACAGCTTTTAGATGCTCGTCAATATTTGCTCCATACTCATTAGAAAGAGGAAACTTTTCGATTTGAGAAAGTAGGCTATTCAAAGCTTTTATAGCTTTTAGAGAGCTTTTTTGATCAGTCGAATTTTCAAAATGTCGCAAAAGAGAGTTTGCCCATCCCCTGTAAGTGCCTATAAGAGTGTAATAGCTAAAACTTGATCCAAGGCCTAATTCGATTCCTTCCTTTAATCCAAGATTTAAACCTTCTTCGAAACCTTTAGCTTTACCTAATTCGTACCCCCTATGTATTAAATTATAAAAACTTGATATAATCTGAGACAATAATTAAAATTAAAAAAGAAATCCTAAAACAATATGATTTTAATAAAAATAAATATATAAATCTTACGCTCTTTCTATATCGGTTTGATCAGAGAAATCCATTATAAAATATATCGGGTATATAATGTATGAAGCAGTAAAGGGTTACGGTTCGGTTAGAAGCGAAACAGTGAGGTATTGGAAGTGATTTAAAATCTGTTTCTAATAGATGAAACGATGTATTTTTTATAAGAATAGTTTTTGAGACAAAATGATTTATAAAAAAAATTATTATTTGATATTTTTAACCCTTTCCCGTCCATCACTCTTTTAAAAAATCATTTTTATGATTCGTTTATGAATTAAAAGTAAGTTTATTATTTGCTGCAATTTTACATTATACCAATGAATCTTATAGCCTCGGAATTAAATTATTTTTATTGAACATATAGTTAACTATATCTGGTGGGCCAAAAATAGTCTACCGCTCGCGAAAGGGTTAATCAGATTAAAGCAATTATTACAAATATCATTGGCTAATCATTAAAAATTTTTGATACTTATTAGCCCTTTCCTACCCAACGCTCACAAAAAAAAAACAAATTAATTGATTCGTTTATGTTTTTTAAGCAAAATTATTAATTGCTTCTATATATATTTATACCAATAATTAATCGACTCTTAGAATTAATTGTCTTTATAGAACACTGTTGACTATATTTGTTAGATCAAAAATACCCCACCGCCTATAAAAGGGTAAAGAATATCCCATATGCCTG
>LSSN01001155.1:0-43190 GCA_001970855.1 Smittium culicis | reverse complement strand
TGAAACCTTTTGATAAAAGAATTTTAGCCTATACCAATGACTTGATGTTTTTTGAAAATCCGACGCATCTAATATTCTTTTGATCATCAGTCCATTTACCTATAACCTGATAGCCTTTAAACAGACTAATTACATCGTCAACCATCCCCTTTCCAACCTCAAAGATTAGAGCAAAATTTTCTGCCAAAAATTTTTTAGAGCTCTGTTCTAGATACAAATTTTCAATGCTATTGTATATTTGTTCATAAAATTCATATCCGTTATTATTTGCATATAACGCCACATCAGGCTCATACTCTCTCGTGGAAAAATTTAGCTTTTTCTTTTTATCAAGAGAAATGTATGGCGGGTTACAAACAACTAAATCAAATGGTCCTAAATCGAGTAGCTCTTCATTATTTCCAAAGCTAGAAAACTCGTCTCTAATATAGAAAGTTTTTGTTTCAAGTCCAAACTCTTTGGCATTTTTTTTAGCCACATGTAGTGCATCGGTACTTATATCAATACCAGCGCCAAAAATATCAAAAGAATTTCGGTTTTTCATCACTATTGATTGCAAAACACATCCTGTACCTGTTCCTAAATCCAGTACTTTCATACTAGAAGCAGTCAAATTTTTATTCTTAAACAGGTTAGAATTTTTGATGTGGGTTTGCGAAAGTGATGCTAAAACTTCATTCGAAGCTTTGACCAATATCTCTGTACTTATTCTTGGAATTAAAGTTTCTTCAGTTACATAAAACATATATCCACAGAACTCCTAGGGAGAGCCCATTAATAACATAAGAATCAAAGTAAAAGAAATTAGTAAGATAATAAGAGCCAATTAAAGAGAGTTATAAATCTTGCTAAAACACAAACCTTGTGATTAGTTATGTATGCTAATGGCTTGTTGTGCGAGGGATTGAAGTCAATTAACTTATCCTCATTTGTAACATCTCTATCTTTTAAAGAAGATTCAAATTCGATTCTTGATCTCTCCAATTTTTTATTGTAAAAATTTTCTTCTCTTTCAAGTGTGTTGATGAATTTTGGGGGAATATCGCAGTTAAATTCAAGGTCAAATAATTTTGGAGAAAATGATTCTAAAAACCGAATACGGTGGAGGGTTAAAAATAGTCCTTTATCTGAACTGTTTTTGAGCTTTTTAACATGTTTGCTATTTCCGACTATAGGGTATCCGATTTCAGACAAATATTTTCGAATTATTAAACCTCCAGCGAAGCATTTTCTTACAGAAATGCTTACGTTGCTGATTTTCCCAGATTGCAGACTTGGGGTAACATCAATTTTATTAAAGCGCAAGTTTTTGTAACTATCATTTTCTAATCCTGCTCTCATTTCCCAGTTGTTAAAATCAGCTCTGCATTAAATAAAAAAAATAAAGTATGAAAGTCAGGTAAAATAGTAAACATAAATTATTTCATTTGGGGTGAAAGATTAAAAAAAGACCTTTTTTCAGGAGCTCGAGTTACAAATGAAATTTCTTTAGAATTCTCGTCTGAAGAATCGATTATATCGCCGCTATTTTTTAATAGCTTGTCTAAATCGCCGTGGCAAATGCATTGGTAATCAAAAATTAAATTTCCGTTTTTCAACATTGAGTCTATAAAGGAAATAAATTTATCACCACAGGCGATTAGTACCTGGTAAATTTATAAATAAAAGGGTAGAAATTAATAAATGTGTTAAAGTGGTAAAATTTGTATAATTTATTACTAATCCACAAGAAGCTTTTTCCATTTGGTTAACTACGACGAACCCTTTTGCAGCATGGGCAGCTCTAGTAATCAAAGAATTTTTAATAAAATCTTGCAATCCCAAATCACTTTTAGGGTCTATATAATCAGAATTGGAGAAATCTAAATCGTAATCTAAATCTTTTTTTTCCAGATCAACATTTTCGTTTTCGTTATCACAATCAATAAAATCGGAAAAGGAGTAAGCATACTTTTGAATATCAGGTATTGCAACACCTGCAGGCTTATACAATACTATTATCTGATTCAAATATTTTATTGATTTTTCTTCACTAACAGCGGCATTTTTTGAATCGCAGAAAAAGGGGCTTTGATAGACAAGTTTTACGCCTAGATTTAGGAGTTTTTTCTTAATATAATCTGCTTTTCTAAATTTACAAGTCACTTCATCGCCAGCATTGAGGATTTGATTATCATTGCAAATTTTTCCATTTATAAGTATGATTTTACTTTTTAAAGCATCAGACAGATCACTTCTTGAAGGGAGAATATCGCGAAGATTCTTGAATACAAACTTTTTTAAAGTGGAATTACTCTCAGAATCGGTAACAATGATTTTTTTATAAACCATCTGTGCGATTAATTCCTAATTTTGTCTTTTAAAAGCTAGAAAGAAACTAAGACCAAAAAATAAATTTAATTTAATGGAGCTCTCTGCTTAAAACCTTTTTTTTGGATAGTGGATTAAATACAGTATAACCTCTAATATGGCAACCCTCTAAGGAGGCAACTTAATGAATTTTAAATCGAAGAAATTTTGATTTGTTGTTTGAAGTATACCCCATTTTTATTGTAGCGATTTTATAGGCTAATTTTATAAAATTAGGAAGTCTTTGTAAATTTTATTCGTCAATTGGCTATTTTTATTGCAAATAATCTGGCCTATTATCAATTTCACTCTGAGAAGGCAATTCGCAGTTACTTTTTAATGACTGTAAAATGATCCAAAATGCAATTTCTAAAATTGAAACTAAAGCATCTAACTTTTCGAATAAAGTTATACTTCTTATTAAAAAAAATAAGCCAATTAAATTAATATATTTAGATTTCTAGATTTTAGCTCATTTTTATTGTTAATTAGTAACTGGTTCCTTGCTTGCTATTTTTATGGTTAAAAAACCTCTAAAATGGTAGATTCTTTATGAAGGAGTCGTTTTATACTGTAATGTGTTAAAGTGTGTGGAATTTCATATTTAATTATTATCCAGTAAATAAAATCAATATCTTTTTAGCAAATAATACTTTATAAATCACTCAAACTAATGGAAAAATCAGAGAGTGTCACCGAATAATGTTTAATATTTAAGAATGATCAAGCCAATAAAATTAAACTGCGACAAAGTGCTCTCTTCGCCCAGAATCTCCCAAATGGCAAATTGCTATCTGGGCATTTCTTTATGAAGAGGTCATTTTATAGTGAAAAGAGTTTCAGTATATAAAATCGCATAAAAAATAAACGGCCAATGAGTAGAATAATTTACCTTTTTAGCAAATAAAAATTTTATATTGAAACGAATAAATGGAAAAATCAAAATGCCTTTTTTGCTCCGCCAATAATACTTATAATAAGCGCATATACAGGCCAATAACATTAAACTGCAACAAAGTGCTCTCTTCGTTCAGAATCTCCCATCTGAGAGAGTATTTGGACCAAAATAGGGCAAAAATACCTGTTGCTTACTCAGAGGTTTATCTGAATATAGAAAACAAAAAGATTTAACCCTTTCCCGGACGGTAGACTATTTTTGACCCGCCAGACATAGCCAAAAGATTTCAATTAAATTACTTTAATTCCGAGGCTTTAAGAAATATTGGTATATTTTAAAATATCGACAAATAATAAACCTGATATTAAATCACAAACGAATCATAAAATCGATTTTTTTAAAGAGTGTTGGACGGGAAAGGGTTAAGTAACAAATAAATAAATCAATTGCGTAACTAAAAACAACACCATTGAAAATTTTCTGTTTACTCTTATAGTTAAAAATATTCTTTAGATGAGTCTTATAGAAGCGATATGGGTTTAAAATAAAGGGAAAGGAGTGAGCTATGAGATGTTGAAGAGGAATTAGAGAATAATGAGAATGAGTTCTAAAAAAAAAAAACTTGCTGTTTTATAAAGAATTACTATTTTATAAGGAATCTATTTCCAAAATTAATTACTTTTGGTAAATTGAACTATTGTTTAAATTTTTGTTTATCTATCTTGTATTAGCATTTTATTCTGATCAAGATAAATTTAAAGCGCTTTATAGACGCTAAAAAAGGTGTGGAAAAAATTAAAAAAAGGGTATCAATCAATTTATTCAGATTATTTATTTTCACCGGTTTCCCGATCAGCGATTTTAGATTTTGAATTTTCGGATGTTAGAATAAAAGTCGCTGCTTCAAGGTATAAGGAGCTTTGAGTTCTAGAAACTGACCTCGATAAGATCTTAGAGTCTAAATGAGTACGTGTTCTAGGAAGTGAGCTACTACCTGGGTAGCTAAATAATGGATTGTAATCATCCCCAGCACTTTTGGAGACGCTTGACATATTTCTAGATCCAACGTCAAATAAAGGAGAAATCGGAGAATGGATGTTTTGTTTCAAATATGAAGATTGAAGTTCAATGTCAACAGATATGCTTGACTCGGTTCTTTTAATTGGTATAGCCTGCTCGAGTGTATCCATTATAGACTTTACATATTCTTCACGTTCAACGTTTTGTGGTGAGTGGTCGTTGCTTTTTAAGTTTTCTGCATGAACTTGGCTATTTTGGTAGATACCAACGCAAGGGTTTTCATTTAAAGGTGACGAGTTAGTGAGTTTAAACTCAGGATCCAAACATCTTGGTTTTACGGTTTGAGTATTTGCAATGAAATTAGTATCTTTACCAAAGATCTCAAAGCTATCAGGGTCACCAGTTCCTTTAACCCATCCAAGTAATTCACTTTTACTGCGGAATGAATTTTTTGAAAATTCAGGAGAAATTTCTCCAGAACGGTCGTTAATATCGGTATTAAAAATACTGGTATTATCAAAATTGCTAGAGCTTAAATTGTTGAGAGAAATTTGGTTGTTTATAGAAAGTGACTGTTGCTGTGTTAATGACTCTTGTTTGTTGGAGATGATCTTATCTTTTGATTCTATAATCAGTTTAGCTATTTTGTTTGTGGCAGGAGTATTGAATTTGATCATTGAATCTGACGGCCAGCAATACGGAGCATCCACTTTAAAGCTATCATTAGAAACAGACCAGAGACTTAAAGAGTTTGAGTCACTGGGGTTGTCATTATTGCTAAAAGATTTGGTTCTTAGTCTATAAAAGAGCACATAAGCAGAGCTACTAACTACTTCTGAAGACGGGTCATTAATAAGCGTAACAGAAGAGTCATTGTAGTCATACCAATTGTTATTTACAGGATGACGAGCGAATGCAGTGTAATGACCTCCTCCTAAGCCGCCAAAATGATTCGAAGTTGCGTATAGATCATAAATAGGCGGATTTAATCTAGTACCATCGCCACCATCTGTGTTTTCAGATTTTTGTGCTAAAAAGAATTCAGATAGGTCAAGGCCCTCAAGCGGAAAGTCAACTAAGGTATTGATCTTGTTACTCCATTGTCTTGAGTGGTCAAATCTTTTTAGATGTATTACCAAAATTTCTGGTAAACGCCATAAATCTAATTTTTTAGTAGCTTGCCTAAATTCTTTGCACTCAGAACAGTACCATGAATCTTGCTCGCCAAGCTGTTCTTCGGTAACAAATTCATTAAAGCAATCGTATAGAGTAACAGGCTTGGATTTATCGGGCTGGGAATAAAGGCTATTAGTAGTATCTCTATAGTTTATGATACACTTCCACTTTTCTAAATCCAAGACCGAAACTAATGGTACCAAAGGTAATTTGTAAATAAGTTTACCAGTATTGAGTATATTTTTTGACTCAACATTAATAGATTCATTGGAAGCGTTATCTGATGGGTCTAAAGACGCTTCAAATTTTGGGAAGTAGATCCACTTAAAAAAGTCATTCAAAGAAGTTTCAAAGTTGATACTACTGTCTTCAGAGTCATTTCTTAGCTTTTGAGTCACATTAATCAATTCGGAAAACTCTTCTTCACACCACTCGAACAATAAAATGTCACCATTATTTATCGAAACAAGTTTGTTTATAATTGATAAGTTATTAATGTAAGTACTTTTTAAGCTTGTTACAGCTTCTTCGCTATCTTGGGTGGAGATATTGATTAGCCCAGGTAGCTCAGGCGGCTCATTAGATCGGTTGGTATCAGTAGAATCAATCGAAGACGCAGTTTCGTCTATTTCAATTGATTCGGCTTTCCCTTGAACTTCAGAGTTTGAATTATTCATGGTCTCTGGATCCGTATTTGGTGCAACTATATCTTCGATTTTTCTCCCGTGAACTAGCTCAGTGTTAAGGATATTAATCGGTTTTTCAAAAATTCTGAACATAGTTTTTTGAGTTGGCTTGTTATTAGCCTTTGAATACCCATCTTTAGCTTGCTGTGAGTTCATTATAGCTGGGCTAGAATATGAGTGACCAATATCACCCAATTTTCGCCCAACACCAGCGTTTAGAAAACTCGGCCCTGGATTCTTAAATTTCTCGGATTTTTTTATTCTAATAGTTATTGTTTTTGATATTAAACTAAATATGTTATTAAGCTCAGAGTTAGCATAATCAAAGTCATTAGATGAGTCATCTACTTGATTCGAAGTACTCAGTAGAGATTCGATAAATTCGACAAGATTGCTGAATAACTGAGCTGTTTCAGGGTTAACGAATTGGCTTATAGATTTTGCCAGCTCAATATAAATAGTACCAAGCTTGATTATAATACCCTCGCTACCATCAAGTGTTTTAAATGAAGGGTCCTGTGTCAAGGTTTTAACAATGGGTAGTCCTAAAAGCTTCGGAGTATTATGTCTGTTAATCATACTTATTGGCACGTTCTCAGGTTTTGATTTTGATTCTGAAAATAAAAATTTAACTGCTACTTTATCTTGTGGGATAGACTTGGATACACTAAATGGTAAAATGTACGCGCAAAAATTTTCATCTTGGTCTAGCTCAGATATGGGCTCGCTGTCGTCTAAAATTCTGTATATTCTGCCCATATAAACTTCGCAAATTAATATTTCTTCAAAGTTGCTGCTAGTTACTTGCGATATTACCTTTTTTACGTCTATAATAGAACTATTTTTATGAACAGTAAGGTTCATCTAAAAAAATTTTAAAATTAGATTATGAAATTAAAACGATATACAGAAAGATGAATGTGAATGTAATAAAAGGAAATGATTAGATACCTTTGTCGGGCGATAGTTAGAATCTGGTGGAATAAACAAAATCTTAAAACTAGTAAACTTATTAGTTGGTAGAAGAAGCGTCATATACATAAAAGGATCAAACGTGACGCTTTTTCGGTTACATACAGGGCAGGTTAGGGCGCTTTTTAGCTGACCCTGGAATAGATCCACAATAACGCTGTCATTCCTTTTTTTGTAAATTTCCCACTGCTCGTCAGCAACTACTGAATCTGGCCTATTGTTTGAATCAGGTATTTCAATGTAAGGTTTGTCATAAATGCGGTTTAAATCTTCGTGTAGACCATCTAGAAAGAATGATAAAAACTCTGGTGCATCTTGTTGCTGGTATCCAGCAAACTGTTGAGCAAATCGCCCTACGATTCTTTTTATGTCTCTTGGCGCGTATGAGCGAGAGCTTCCTTTCCAAAGTTCGCTAAGTAAATAGCCGTAGGCAGTTGCAAGAGAACCACGAGTACCTAAATTATTTTCTTTGTTTATTTCTTGGGTGAATGTTTCTGATAGAAAATATTCAGTTAATTGCCAAGTATTGCTGAGGCATTGAAAAGATGAATTCATAAAACAAGTGTTTCCCAAGTTAACAAGCCCGCACACACCTACACTTGGTATTACATCGTGTAAAGGGGTGTGAAGTGGAGATGGAGAAAGCTCATTAATGGTATTTGATTTTGAATAGCTACCCGAAAAAGAATTATTACCGCTAGATTTTAGTGAGTTAACATTTGTGCTTTCGTAATTATTTTCAATTTCAGTTTCGGTGTCAGAATTTAAAATTAAATTCCCGGCCAAGCTACTCCAGATATCTGCATCATTATCCGATCCCATTAAATCCTGCTCAGGATCTAATTCGACATTATTAACAATACATTCGTAACCGCCAGAAAAAGATAAATCTGATTTGTTAGAATTTGATGAATTTAGTTTTTGATACTGAGAATCGAAAGAAGCGTTGTTAGAAATTACCTCGAGTTTGCTATACAGTTCATCTGCTAGAGAGCTATTTTTTTCCGTAAAAAAAGAATCGCGGTAAATTGAATTATATTCATCTTGGCGAAAATTGTCTATTTGGCTTGATTGGCCTTGGCTGGGAAAAAAGATATTATTATCGCTAATTTCTGTAGTTGGATCTGTATGATTGTCGCAGCTATGGTAAGCGTATTGGCCATCAAAAGAATTAAATAGATTTAAAACATTCTCAAGAGTAACATCAATGTAAGAAGGTGGTATAGAATCAGCACTTCGTGAAGACAAAGTTTCTAAATCGTAGAAAAGATTTGAAAAATCTATTTTGAGTGCATTTTGATGAATATCTGCTTCTAAAATTGAGATCATAGAATCATTTGGCGCTGATATTGTAACTTCTTTTAGGTTAAGTAGAGGAATATAAATCGAGTTGTCTACAGTTAATTTAGTCATGAAAATAGGCCCTTCTAAACCAAATCTGTAAAATTATGGAAATATTAGTAGATGATTAGTAAATTAAAATAAATAAAAAAATCGTTAAATAAAATTACTTTTCAATTAAAATCTCCCAGGATGTGTGATCAATTAAGCCTATATTCTCAATTGATTTTGAACCTGTTTCAATAACATCCTTAAATTTCTTCATTATATTTTTTGTACTAAGCCCATGAAATTGGTTAATTTTAGAAATTTCCATAAATGAAGATTCTTTTGGGTAAATTCCAAGATCATTAGATTCAAATAGATGTACTTCTAATTGATTTATCCATTCATTATCGACCAAATAAAATGGTGTCTTAAACACGTCAATCGAATCAACTAAGGATTTGATTAAAAAATCTGTTTCTTCCGAGAAGCAGCAAAAAATGCTTATAACGCTTTTTAAGCTTTCAACTTTTGTAAACGCTTTTGTGAAAATAAACTTTTGCGAAATAGATTTATCTGTGGTGTAGACATCAAGAGTCGATGCAAAATTTGAGTAAATCAAATCATGCGAATTTTTTGAGCTTTCACCACTAACTGTAAAATCAGGAGAGAAATCATCTATTTTTTTGACCCTTTTTCTCCTAGTATCTATTTCGACTATTATAAAAAATACACAGAGGAAAGTTTTTACTAGATTGTTTTTTTTTTCTAAAAATAAATATAGAATTAATTATTTTTGAAATAATATTATTATTTCCTGATACCTGCTTCGTTATCCGAATTACAATCTATACTGAAGACTGTGCTTTCGCCGTGATTTAAATCGCTCGTCATTATATCTAGCTTTGAGCATTAAAAAACTGTAAACAGAGTATTTAGATTTTTACAAAATTTAAAGATATATAAGGTACTTTGTTTATTTTTATTTCAATTTGAAATAGTATATTTAAAAGCGATTTATTTTGTTGAAAATATTATTCTGTTTCATAGAAAAGTAATCTAGTTTGAATACAGAAAAGTATAGTTCAGGCCTACTGAATAAAATGGGTGGCTAAATGCACTTGAGTTTCTAAAGTCGTGATCCTATCACATTTCACTGATTTATTAATTGCTATTTAATAGTATGGCTTTCGCATAAATTTTTATAGCAAGGATTCCTCTCAGACCAATAACTTTTGTGCTGCATCATTATGCATTTTCGATACGTCTTTTAACAGGTACTTACGCTCTACATTAATTCTCATAGTTGAAAGTACTATAACAAATCTGCTACGGCTAACAAAATTTTATCGAAAACTCATCTTTAGGGCAGTTTTTTTTTTTGATTTTTTTTGCCTATATTGACGATAAATTCTGTTTTATTTCATTTTTTCATTATAATTTGCAAACCTTACTTTTACCTGTCACAAGAGATGAAGTTTCTATATCAGTCATCAGTTTAAGTATACATATTTTTAGATTAAAAAAAACTAACCAGCAGCAAAATCGTTCCAATAAAAACATGCGTTTTATACATATAAAAAAATAGCAATAAGGTATAAACTTATTTATGCGCGTAAGTGAACATTTCATAACTAACTATAGTAAAAATTATAACTGCGTTTTTTTGACGAGGCTGCAGCTATTTTTTTTTGTTTTTCTCTGACTCAACGAATCTTAATTACTTTATATTTACTTTAAACTAATTTTTTTTGACTTTTTTTTTATCACGAAATGCTTTCAAGAGGTTGCCCTTATTAGCGCTAAGTAAAATAACAAAGCTAAAATAATTAATTAATCAATCAATCAATCAATAAACCATAAACCATAAATCATAAACTGCTAATTTCCTTTAATGCAATAATATTAACAAACAATAGTAAACCTTTTTTTTAGTGTAATGAAATATTGCCTTTTTTGGCTAAATTACTAGCTCGAGAATATTAGACCTTTAATTTTTGAATATAGACAATAATTATGGCTGATGCTGTCAATTTATATAACAGAGTGTATAAAATTATAAGCCAAGCGAATTCGCTTTTAATGTAAATATTTTATAAATTAACTAATATAAAATTTAACTAGGATTAAGTTTTTTATTTTTTGAATGTCGCTTTATATTTAAATTTTAAAAATATAACATTTTTAACTAATCTAGGATACTGACTTGTATAAGAATTACAATTCGTAGCATGATAATACATCCTATGATTAAGTGCTCTGAATTAAACTATTAAGTTAATATAAAATTTTCTTTAAGCTTTATAATAAAATATATCAAATAGCAAAAAAAAAACACCTTTTTATGACCTTCAAAATTTTTTTTATTATAAACTAATCGATACTTTAAATGATAACTTTGGAATTTTATTTTATCACTAAGCATAGTTATAAATTTTGTATTGAAATATCTTTTATTGAAATTTTCTTAAATTAAGAACGATAAATGCTTCAATCTATAATCAGTTTAAAATATGAGCGACTCTAAAAAGGAGCGCATCTTTTTTTCTTGAAAATTTATTTGCTAATGTAACCCAAAAAAAAATTGATCGATGAAGATTTTTTATCAGATATAAAAATGTACTAAATTTTATGAATATGAAAATTCATATCGAAACCATTTCCTCGAAAAAATCTCTCGTATAATATATATATATATCATTAAATTTAATATTACTCAGCCATATGGGATATATTACTACTTTTTTATAATACATAATAAAATTAATTTTTGATTTCAATTACATCAAAAATATAATATTTATTCAGAAATTGAATTATTTAATGTTGGGATTAAAAATAAAATAACTAAATTATTTCACAAAAAGGATATTTAGTTCATACTTGAATATAAACCTTTATCTGCCAATATAATCATCTCGAGCTATTTTATCTTTTTTTTTTACTTGTTTGGTTCATCAAAGCAAATTTTTCAGAGCTTCTGAGCCTCATATTAATTTTTGAAAAATGATAAATAAACAATCGCATATTTCTAGACATTAAAATATGATTATAGTTATTATTAGACTAGCAAATATTATAATAAAATAAGGTTGTTTTCTCTGCCATATCTTGGAATACGCATCTATTTATTAGAAATAATTTTAAAAATCTGTTATAAAAGCTGCTACTTTTGAAATAATTCATCTCTTTTTTTTGCCTAATGATTTTTAATAAAAATTATTAATATATATTATTGAACAATAATTGGCTTACTATATTTTTCTATAGTTAATTTTTCTCTACTGCCCTGTAAAAAAACTCATTTTTAGAGCCTCATTATTCATAACAGCTGCGGTTTTTACTTTTGATCATTTTATCCAGAAATGGCAGTATCAAATAGAATGACTTGACTGAAAACGTTTTCAGAATGTATAAAAGGTCTTATATTACTTTTTTACCTACTTTATGCCTTTATTTCTTTGATATTAGTATTAGTATTAGTATCAATAAAAATTATAGGTCCAATATTCTAGTCTTAACACCCTCGCTAATTAAAAAATCACGATTTTATTGTTCGAATTCGATATTTCTCAAATTTATAGGCCGTTTATCTTATAATTGATTTTTCAAATCTATATTCATAAATATAAGCATTTCAAACAAAGAATAAAATTGAATTCAATTTTAGAATGATCATTTTACTTTTTCTCTCAGAATATACATCTTATACGGTGTATATAAAGCTCTAATTTTACAAAAATGATTATATGAATTTAGAACATTAAAATTTTAAGCTTCTAGTCCATATCACTCAATAAATTTTTTTATTTTATTTTTTTTAACAAAAATTGTGACTAAATTCAAAAAAATCATATTTTTTTTACATTTTTCATATAAATTTCTTATTATATATTTATCTAAATCAGTAAATTTAACTAATATAACTGATTTTTATGTACCATTAATTGAGTTTAAATTAATTTATTGAAGCTCCTAGATATTATCCGATGTTAATTAAATTTTAGAATCGAATATTAACCCGTAAGCATTCAAAAAATACTAAGTTTAGTAACATCACAGGCATTTATAAAAATTTTCAAATAATATCTGGTAATCTTTACTCGTTTTTTTAAAATCATATTCTAATATCTTTTTATCTTATATTATCTAATTGTATTTCTCGATATTTATATTTATATTTATATTATTTGTTTTATTAACATATTCATCATTATTCTATTTTTTTCCAATTCTAACAAAGATAATTGATTTGGCTTTATATCTGATTATTATACTGTTAGCATTAAATAAATTGTCTATAATTTATCCTGATTTATTTTATAAATAGGCTGCTAATGAAAAAGCTTACTAAACAATTTATTCTCTGGAATTTTATATCTATTATTTTTAGTTTTTTATAAAAAAAAATTTTTATAAATTCTACAAAACTTTCTCTATAAACTTTTTTATATTTAATAGTTGTGTTTAAAAAAAAAAATTTCTTTTATTTTGGTAATTAATAAGTGGAAAAACAGCCTTTTATATTTGATCTATAATTTCTATCGCTTTTAATTTATTATAATACAATAAATTGGATTAATGTGAATTTTTTCCAATCCTTATTTTTGCATGTTTTTCTTAGAACCATTTTTTGAATAAAAAATTTTGTGAGCTTTTTCTTAAAATAGAATTATATCACAATTTATATTTTTTAGTCAATGTGTTTGTGTCACCTTATTTTTTCTTTCGTCGCAAAAATGGCTAAATTTATTTTTTTGGTACCGAAAAAAAAAATTAAATAGGTGAAAATTTGGGTACATATCGTAACTTCGACAAGATAAGATACTTTTTACTAAAAATTTTCTTCAAAATTCCAATAATCTACTTCTAAAAACTTTTTATTTAATAATATATTTATGATTAAACTTCTATATTTGATATTTTTTCTATACCCAATAAAATTAAAAATTATTCTAATACATTAATAAACCCTTTTACTCCTGATTATTTTTGCTTACTAATAATTTTATTGTTTTTGCTACTGTATAATTTTAACTTTCTCCAGAAAAATCTATATGCGATATTGTTATTCTATTTAGCTTTATTTAATCATAAACCCATTCTTTAAAAATCGAAATTTCGTCTAAGGGTAAGAAACTCTCTTTATCTCCTATTTTTATTTCCGAAACTTTTTTTTTTATCTATTTTGAGAATATTTTCAATCATGATATTTTTTATCTAATTTATATTTTCACCCCTAGATTCAGACTATTTTTCACGCTTACATATACAATCACTCACACCGTTTCTTGATCTATTTATATCAATTTCATTGTTTATTGAATATAATTTTGGTTTTAATCTTATATATAATTTTTTTAGCGTCTAAAATCCCTTATAAATTTAACAAGATAATTTCAGTGAATTATATATCAGTAATTCTTATATTAAAAAAAAAAATGTTGTTTATTTATTTGATCTGTATTATTTGAATATTTTTTATCGATGAAATTTAAAGGTAAATTTTATCAAATATTCTCATATTTTTAATAATACTATTTAGCTATCATAAAAAATTTTCTTAAAACGATTTTAGCTTTACCTATAAAAGTTTTACTTAAAATATTTTTTTGCTGTAAGTGATATAACAAGCGCCAAAATTTTAATCTTTTCATTGTGGAATCAAATGTTACTTTCATGTTTAATTAAACCCAGTTTTTAAATAATAATGTTTTTTTTTACCATTTTTAAATTTTTTTTAGGAAAGTTATACAGTTTTATCTATTTTTTTTTGCAGTATGGGGGTTGTTAAATTTATTTAATTATGTAAATAAGTTTAAAAGTAAATTAAAATATAAAAGAAGAAAATACTTACTATATAATTATAATTTAAACCAATAATAAGCATTAAAATATGTAATAATAGATACTAATATTATTAATTGAATATTTATAATATATTTTATTTATTTTCCTTTTAGAATATAAATTTCCATTTTATTTAATCCCTTTATTAAATAGAAAATCCCATAGTTAATAATATCATAAATAATATTAATTATAATTCTTTGACTTGATTTAATTAAATGTATCATTCTGAATCATTTTTTTATTATTGATGGAAAATTTGGAATTGATAAAATTCTTGATTATTTATTTTTATCAGTACTCTCGAGAAAAAAATTAAAAAATTTTTTTGTCGACCACGTTTAACTTTGATGTTTTATTTTTTATTTAAACTAGTATGAGCGCTTATTTATGTACAGGTGATTATTTTTAGGGATTTTATCAATCGGTTTATCAATTTTCTTCTAACTAGTTAATTAATCCTGTTTTTTAATCTCTTTCATAGCTTTGACTATTTCTTATATCCTAGAGATTAACAGATTGGATCTCATTATTCACCTAAGTTTTTATAATTAGGATATAATATAATTTATTTATTATCTTACCTATATTATTTGGGAAATTTTGTATTCTATTTATTTGCTATCTAGATGGATTATTTTCTATATTTTTTCTTTATTTAATTCACTTGTAAAAAATCTTGATTATAATTACCATAATTAATTATGATTAATTTTAGAAACATTCATATTATTTTTTCAGGATTATTTATTTATTAAATTTGCTAATAATTTTTTTTCAGTTTTTTTTTTTTTTTTGCAGCTATTCTATTTTATCCTTTTTTTTTCTACACAAAACGGTTTAATAATATAATTTGTTTATTAATGCATTCCATGATTCGATTTTCACATGAAAATATTTTAACAATTTTACTATTTATTATTCTAACTAATCTGCAGAAATAATTTTTCAAAGACTTGGTAGTCTAAGTTATTTTATTTTCAAATAAAAAACCTAACAGCATTTAATGTTTAATTTAAAAAGATGCAAATAATATGCAAGATTTTTTTATTTTATATACTTGATTTAAAACCAAGAAATTTTCTAAACTATATTTTCCAGGATTTTACTAAATTAATTTATTTTTAAATCGGTATTAAATACAATAAATACTTTAACCTGTCATTGAATATGTTCATTATAATTATTTGCTATATTATTAACTACATCTAGTGTGTATATTTTCTTATCAATTTTTTTAATTTTTTGAATTATTTATATGCATATAATTTCCATTTTCTCTTTAAATATATAAAATGTGTAATATCATACTCTTTTTTTTATTAGATAATTTTATTGATTTTTTTAGTAAAAAAATTACCCCATCTATTTCCAAAAAGAAAAAAAAAACTATACAATTATATCAGTCTATTTGATAAACTTGTGTATTATCCACTTTATATAAATTTTCAAGAATTTTGATGCTAAGATTCTTTTTAATTTTTATAGATGCCTCTGAAATTCCATATTTTATTTAAATTTGATTATGTGCTATATTTATGTATACTTATATTTTCAGGTTTTTTAATAATTACTTAAAAGTCATAAAAACACGATTTTTTTATACGAGACTGAGGATCAAAATATAATTCACTTTATTATATTTACTTTCCTGTTTTACCTTTTTTGTTTTTTAAATATTTATAATCTATTCCCTTCAATATATTTCTTGCACAAAAAATTGATTTATAAGATTTAGTTTTTGATATACTCATCTTTATAAGTACATTTTTTTACTGAAAATCAATTTTTAATGATTATTTTCTTTTTTTTACAAATATTAATTATCATTGGTAACTTAGGAATCATTTTTTGCTTTTAAGGGCAATTAAATCTTTCTAAGATTCAACTGTATTGAATATGATTTATTTTTCTTCTCTTTATTACGTTAAAAGAGTTCGAGGCAGCTAGATTGAATTAAAATAAGCTTTTATATTTGATTTTATTTCTTCAAATTACATAATATATTCAGTTTTTAGACTAAAATTCTATATATTCTAAGATAACTTTATTAAATATGCATAATTAATCTCCCCACACCACAACCATTTAATTTTGGTTATTTACTATTTCTATATGGGTTATAAATATTTTACTTATTTTTCCAGATTTTATATACAAGATCTCTTAATTTCATTATTTAATATAAAAAAATTAATGTTTCTAAATTTTTTTTTAAAGAATTTATGTATATGATCGGAGATAACTGGCACAAAATAAGAACATCTCTTCTTAATACTCTATATTTTTTTGCGATCTCGGTTTTTTTTTTCGTTTTTTATGTAAAACTATCACATGTAAAAAAAGAAATCTTTAATTGTCGATTTTTTTTAAAGATATTTTATTTAAATATTAATGCTATATATTTTTAATCATCCAATATATTTCATAGTTTAAGCTTTTAATAGCATATGATAACCAATGTTTTTAATTTTTTTAGCCATATTTCCCCCTAGTTTCTATTTTTTTACTGCAAATTTATAAGCTTTTCTCGGTTTCATTTTTAGCATATAATTTTAATAATCTTTGAATAGAAGCTAATATTAGTCATAAATATATAGATTTGATAGAATTTATTCTTAGTTATCCAGAATTTTTTATATATCCTGATCCTATTTTTGCTTATATAACCTATATTTCATCAAAAAAATTAATTTTAACTACCTAGATTGATATATTTGCTTTTCTTTCATCGTTCCCAGTATCGCCTCAATTTTTATACGCTTAATAAAGATTTTATTTATGAGGATAATTTTTTTTATATTTTGTCTTTCATTCAAAATTATATACAAAAAAGTAAATCCTTAATAATAGATGCTTTATTTATTTATTTTTTGTTAAATGAAAAAAAACGATTTTTATGTTTCCAAAATTAAAATTGTAACAAAAATAATTTTTTTATTTGTATCCTGTCCATTTTCTATCTTGTAAACTTCATATTTTTTGATTATTGTTACTATTTCCGTTTTAAATCCAATTTATGTGCCTTTATAATTTTATTTTTTTCATATTTCAAATATAGTTATATTAATTTCTTTTACATTCTAACTTTTTCTCATAACCAATTTTTTCGTATATTTCTATCTTATTTCTTAGAAATATTTCCTCATTTTTCTATATCACCTCCATTTTTATAGAAGGATTTTCACTTATCTCAAAAATTTATTTTATTTGGGATATTCGCTTATAATAATATAGTGCTTTAACATTCATTTTTGGTTTTTGAATAATTATTTGAAATTGATTCTCACCTTAACTGATTATTTAGCCCTATAAATATACTATTTTTTAATATTATTATTGATAAATTATAATTTTTTTATTTAATTCACATTCTACAAGTATAAAATGTAATTTCGATTGGTTATATTTTAAATTTGAAATTTGAAATTTTAAATCAATTATTATCAAAGATAGTAATAATTAATAAAAACATAAAATTCGTATTTTTAGAAATTATATATCTATCAAAATTTAAAATTATTTTCATTGAAATTTATGCAGATGTACCAATAGAAGCTCTTCAACTAATAAATTTATATTTTATTATATCTACCTGTTCTATTTTAGGTTTCTTGGGTAATTAGGACTGTAAAAATTAGTCAATCAAACATCGTATAAAAACCAATAAATATAATATTTAGTTATTTTTAATAAAATCTTAAGCTTCTTAATTTTTAAAAGTTATAAAAAATTTAGGAAAAACATCATCATTATATTAAAAAAAAATTTTTAAACTCTAAAATAAAATATAAAATTTGTGGAAATGTTAAAAATCACATATAATTAATAAATAAAACCTAAATATCATACTTATTACATTTTAGTTTTAAATGGCAAATCAACTGTATAAAAATATTCTTAAACTTTTGAAAATAATATTTAATTAATGCTAAATCTTGGACTGAACTATTTAATTTTTTTTCTATATTATTTATCCATAAACTTATAATATTTTGAAAATTTTTATTTAAATTCGGCATTTAAATTTATAATTAAAAAACTAACTCAATTTACTTAGCAATAAAAACCATAAAAACCAAAAAAACTTATTATTAACATATAATGCAATAATTGCGAATTTATAGAAGTTTATACTAAATTTCATAGCTTTTTAAATATTTTTTTATTTTTCTAAATAAAAGTATAGCATCTAATTACAACTCTCATTGATAGCGATAATCAATACTAAAAAAACTTGCTACTGATCTCAAAAAATAGGCTCCTTGAAAAAAATCATAATTTTTCGTGGCATAAATTTATATTTGATTTAGTATAACCTTGTAAATCTGAAATTGAATTTAAAATAAGAATAAATTGTAGAGCGATTCTATCGTATATTTAAAGTACTAAGGGAATGGTTCTTTATTATAAATTCGCGTTTTCAGATTTAAAAGGATAAATTTGAATAAAATGTAACTCTAATTTATTATCATTTTACATTTAAATAATTGCTTATCTATAAAACAAAATTATAAATCAAATAAATTTATACTATATTTGAGGCACAATTATAGATTCTACTAATTTTCAAAAAAAAATCCAAAACTTATAATGAGAATATGAATTTTATAATATTATTATATAAATCACATGTAATAAAGTATAACTTATTTATATAATAATAGTAATAGTAATAATAATAATAATAATAATAATAATAATAATAATAATAATAATAATAATAATAATAATAATAATAATAATAATAATAATAATAATAATAATAATAATAATAATAATAATAATAATAATAAAACATTTAACCAAAGACTAATCCGAATAATTCAATAAAGTATATTCGAAAGTTTCACTCTTTACTATTTCTTAAATAAGACTAAAGATGATAATTCATCTATCATTATGAAGTTGATTTTTTTAATAAATTTAGAAAAATTTCGGGTATAATATAGCAATGAATAAAGAATAGATAAACTGCTTTATATTTCTTAATATTTGTGTTTCTACCATGAACTATTATAATTGAGATCAAGTAATTTGTATTATCAGTATTTCTGGTATTTAATAATTAAGTATTAATTTATATAATGATAGTTGAAAATATCACACCTAGTTGATTTATTTTAATATCAGACACTGAGTCGGATCAAGCACACATATTAAAAAATATGTTGGTTCTTTATTAAGAATCTCTAGAGGATATCCATTATTTATCATTTTATTTTTATTTTTATTTTAAATTCTAGAAGAAAAAAAAAGGAACCTGAACTAGAAGAAAATTTTTTATTTGAGCTTTTTAATGTTATATGGATACAGCATACTCGATTTTTATTAAAGTTCTATTTTAGAAGAAAATGAATATTTGTTAAATAAAAAGGAAATTACTTATTTTTTCAGCTAATACAAATGTCACGAAGGGGATTTTGGTTGTTTGGATTGAAACAGAATTCGACTTTATTAAAAATAGAATTATATAGAAAAAATATTAAATAAGGTTTGATATCGAGGCATAAGTCACATAATAGATTCGAATATTTATTGTCTATAAATCAGATACTCTACTCAATCAGCGTTTTTTAATATTTTTAAAGGAATCCAATGAAAAAAGATCAAAGCTTATTTAATATATATAAAAACATCTTAAAAAAATAATATATAAAGCTAAATTAATAATATATTAAAAATTCGCTAAGCCAATTCACTTTCGGTCCTATTGAGCCTCCATACCTGTCAGGCGTCGAGCCAAGGGGATTGATGAACAATTAATTCTTTCAAGAATCAATCTTCGGTTCAAAGAGATGGTCTCTAGAAACTTTACTGTTTCCAACAAATTTTTAGTAGCCGGAGTATAGGAACCTTGGTTCAATCAGTACCAAAAGAAACTATAAGGAATATAACATAAAATACTTTTGCATCAGTTTTGAATGGAATATAGTTTATTACGCCAGATTCTGTCCCTGTTGCTATAAAAAAAAGTATTTGGGATATCATGTTACATTTGAATATTCAATCATTCTCGTGAGATTAAGGTATTTCGGAAATGATATCACATTATTTATAAATTTTAGATTCAGACAGCTAAAAAATTTTTTATTAAGCTATGAATTTTCCGTTTAAAAAAAAAAAAAAAACTAAGCTATGAATTTTTTAAATGAATTTAATTTGCATAAGAAAAAGATACAATCAAAAATAAATAAGTAGAACAGGAAAAGTTATAAAACAAAAATTCATAACTAGAAAAAATAGGAAAATAGAGTGAATAAAAAATGTTTTAGATTTATATATAAAAAAAATCATTTGGCATCTCTTTTAGAAATAGATTCGATGATTTTGGCTTTTGATTCATCATCTAGTAAATTAAGGAGCATTGAGGCAGCTTCAAGGGCAAAACCAGTATTTTTGGTAGCAAGCTGTTGCAGTTCGTTTAGTTTTTGTTGTTTTGCAATAAGGTTGACTTTTTTCATGAGAGAAGAGTAATTATTTTCGTACCACTCCCACATTTCCTTGTCATTGGTTTCCCATGTTTCCCTGAAAAGATCAGAGTCAATGATTTGTTTTATTGTTTCTGGGTCATCATTTTCAGTTTTTTCTTTAACGAACCATAGCTGCAAGTATTTGATTTGATCGCCTCTGTTAAGTGATGGGTTTAGTTTTTTGATTTCCGATCTTAGGCGGTCTTCAGACAATCTTCTTCTTAGGCGGTGGTAGAAGTATTTGCGTGAAGTCTTCCATTCAAGGACTTTTCTAATAGTCTTTTTAGCGAGCATACGCCCTGACCTATCATGAAGATCAGCAAATTCAACTGCTATTTGACTATATACTGGGTACAAAACTTTAATTCTTTCGTCGATTTGGGCTTTGATTTGTAATTTCTCTTGATCCGTTATGCCTTCATTGGTTAGCTGTTGCTTTAATGATTTCATCTTTTCATCAATGCGCTCAATAGTAGCAATAATCATTGGTTTCCTGTATTTGATTTCAACTATACCTTCAGGTTCAATAACACCACCACGTGAAGTAGAGTCTGCGTACATTTCCATGACGTCATTGTTGATGGAGGAATCGAGAACAACCCAAGCACCACCTCTAAGTTCACCGTTAGGAATAATGTAGACGAAAACTGGTTGACGATATTCAGTCAAAGCATCAACGATGTACGATCCGAATTTTAATATTTGGTCATACATATCGCGCTGACCGCCTGAGAAACCTCTCCAGTTGGCAAAGATGAATAAAGGAAGTCCTTCACCGTTGTTAAAGTCGCGAATAGCCTGCGAAGTCTTGTATGCAGAGTTTGGATACCATACACCACCAGCTTCTAAAGTTGCTTGTTCTTGAGAAGAAGTGTTTGCAGGGTCTGCAGATATGATATTTTCAACAACGCGGGTCTCAACAGCGATTACACCGGTTGGAATTCCACCAATTCTGGCTCTTCCTGTAACTACTGTTCGAGCCCATCCTCCTAAAACTTCAACAAAGGATTTGCTGTCAAAGAAACCAGACTGGAAAACACCATCAACTTCTACACCAGTGAGGAAGTTTCTAGGATCGCTTGGGCCTTTAGGTGGGGTGTAATCAATCGGTCGATCAATTGGATCCCAAGCAAGCAATGGCGAAGGAACAATTGGAGCACCTTTGAATGGAGGTACAAAAGATAACCAGCGCAAAATCTTATTAATACCGACAAAGTCGTCTTTAGCAGTTAAATGAGTAACACCATTTTTGTACATTATTTGAGTTCCTCCAAGCTGTAAATTGGATGTGTATACTTCGCGGCCCAATACTTTATTAAGAGCATTGTTACCAGTCAAAATGATGGGATGTCCTTCGATTTGAATTGTTCTTTGGCCTAATCTAACTAGGTAAGCACCTATTCCAACAGATCTGCAAGTAACTAGAGTTATGGTGAAAATATCTTCGTAGGCTCTTGAAGTTTCGCCAGCAATAAGGCCCGATCCCATGAGATTTTCAACACCTAGCGAGTCAGAAAGACCGATAACAGCGGCTAATTTGTGTCTAATTTCGCCGTTTGGGCCTTCAATCTGTTCAGTAATTACTGATGGGGATTTTCCTTTTGATAGATCGTCCAGGTGGGATTTATCGCTTTCTGTTAGATAAAGGTAATTGAAACCGCGTTCAGGGTAATTTGGCTCGATAAAATCTGGTTTGAATAAGGATCTAACTTCATCAGCTAATCCTATACGGGCACCAGAGTTGGCAGACAAGTAGACTCTTGGGAGTCCAAGCATTCGAGCATATACAGTAACTCTATAGAAGAACAAGTCTTCTTCAACACCAAATGTTCCTGTATTGAAAGTAATATCATTAGCAATCACAACAATCTTTCTGCCTGATGGGTTTTCTGGAGTAAACATTTCAAATATCCAAGCAACCATACCAAATTTGTTTTGGCCAGGTTGGCGATTTATTTCAACCAATTTCGATTCAGTTGGATCCCAAACAAGCTCTTTTTGGTTAAATATTGTCAATGGAGGCGTGGCTTTGCTATTCTTTTTCTGAATTGCGCGCCATTGAACTAAAAGAGCTTGGTTGAATAGGCTTGGATAATCATAGACAAATGCTGTACCCATTTTATGAGCTTTATAGCGACGTGGTTGGATGTTATCTCTTACTGTATAAGGAGTAGAAACAGACATTCCATCCAAAGACCCAGCTGGTGAGTCCAAGGAGTGTAGGTATAGCTCGTGAGTATCAGGATTGATGGTTTCGATGTAGCTTTCTAGTTTAGGAACAAATCCGAGCTCATTAAATATGCAGAATCTGATTGGAGTAGGTGGATCATCGGAGGAGCCAGCTTGAACCATAAACCTGATCTCGGCAGCAGAAACACGTAGCCTAAACAATCTGCTTCCGTGGCGTTCAAGGAATCCGCGGTATGCAGGTTCGAATTCTGAGGAGTCAAGATTAAATATAGGCAAGAAGTTAATAAACAAATGGTTACAGTCTAAGCTTGGATGTTTATCGATGAGGATTTCCAAAGAGTCAAGGATATCGTTGAGTAAGCGGTCTGTTTCAGAGACCAAATAATCAGTTGTTTGGATAGAAGATTTCAGAGTTCCTTGGCGAACGAGCGCTCTAAGGAAAACTCTGGTGTCGGATGGATCTTCTCTGCTTGTTCCGATATAAGTGTGGAACTGGTGGCCACCATCCAAGTATGGGGTAACTTTGTAGTTTGAGAGTCTAGATAGTTCGAGTTGGTAAGCGAGAGCAGGTTCGATGTTTCTAATTGTTGTGTTTTCTGAAAAGTCAGAGTTTTCAGAGTAAGTGAAAGTTGCAGGAATATTTTCTGGGTTATAAACCAAGTAAGATACTCTGCGAACGCCGTGTTTTCTTAGTTGTGTGGAGAATGATTTGGTAAATTCTTCAAGAGATTTCGCCCAGAATTCAATGTCGGTTTGGGAGATATCAGAAACTTGGAATGCAATATTAAGAACGTTTCTGTGTTTTAGTTTATATGGTCTGGGTTCAGGGCTTAAGATTTTATCTTTATTATTGATCGAAGACATAGGGGCTAGACTGCTTTTGAATTTAGAGAAAGAAGTGGTTGATGGGTTTCTGCTGTGAGATGGAGACGATCCGTTACTGCTCATATCTGAAGAGAGTGGGAGGTGATCTAAGACTTGTTCAAACCCATCTTTCATGCTTTCAAAATCATCAAAAGAAGACATGACACCGTGTCTAAGTTTTTCAATACTTTCAGAATTTAAATTTTCAGAGGCCAGAGTTAAATCAGAAACAGACATTACTCTCATCATTTGGGATTTATTTTCTTTTTGCATTGGGGATAGAATAGATAAAGCATCAGCAGGAAGGTAAAATGACCATTTTAAAACATAAGGTTCTCTAACATCTGTTACGTATTCAACATCAGCAATAGAATAAATGTGGTACGCTCTACGGATATATGTTTCGATCGATGCTAGTCTAACCCAGTAAGTGCGATGGTAAAAGAAGCTTCCGAGAACATCAAATACGTAATAGTTAGAGTCAATCAAATTTTTCAAAACTTCGTATGACGGAGGGTGGAACTCAAGCCCGCGGCCATAAACGTATTCAGAAACTGAGGCGGTAAGAATTTGTTCCATTTGTCTTTCCCTTTCTTTTAATGAAGGAACTTGTGATTCAATTAGCAGGCTTCTGGCTTTTAGGGCTACTTTGCTGCACTCGCGTGATGACAGGGTTGCAAGACTCTTTACAGCAGCTTCGTATTTAAAGTCAATAAAGTTTGAGTTGGATGATAAAAGCTTATTAATGCTTAGAATTCCATGGATAAGGGTTGAGCTGTTATGGACGCCGGCGTGGCTCATGAGACACCTGGCTAGATCTTGAGTGTTTTCACGGTTTAGGGAGCGGATAAGTTCGATTGCGGTTTCTTCATTCTCCTTGCTGCAAAACATGGTTTCGTTTTTGTAGTATTTATTGATTAAATCAGTATAAACAGTGTATTTATAAGATTTGAACCCATCAATATAAAGTTCTGAAATGTCAGTTATGTCTTTCAAAGTGGCAGATAAAGCAGGAAGTTCTGATATTTTAGTAGTTTTGAGACATTTATCGATGATGTTTAAAATTCTTTTAGCTGGGAATTCTTCGTTGTTTTTAGCAGATTTATTCAACTCAAAATTGATTGAATCTTCAAGCGAGTTTGGAACTCTTCCTTTTATGACAGATAACATATCTCTAATAATCAAGTAAGGAACTTCGGGGTGCGATTCAAATATGTAAGAGAGTTTTCTTAAAGTTTCAAGAACGGGTTCAGATTCGTAGTAACCATCTAATACATTGTTAAGCAATGTAATTAAGTGTGTCATTTGTTGGTGAGGCTTTGAGCCATGAGACTGAGGATTGTTAAACTTGGGTAAATCTTCTAGGAAAAGAGAGGCCTTTTTAACTTTTGAAGGGTCATCAAGAGCTAAAGAACCAAGAATTTCACCAGCAGCAATCACAGATCCAGAAGGCTTGATGAAGTGAGCAATACCTTGTTCGGTAGAAATTAGGGGCATGATCATTTTCATAACTTCGATTTCGGCATAAGCTTCACCTTCTTTAACTCTGGATCCAGATTCGATACAATATCTGATAAGCTTTCCTGGAGATTGGGATCTAAGCACAGTTGGGTCAGAGTCTTCAAGGAGAAGAACTACATGTTCATCAATTTGCAAGCGAAGGGCGCCAACTTCATTGTGTATGTAGCAAGGATGGGTGTTTCCGTCAATGGAGACGAGGATTCCACCATCTGATAACATGCGTAATTCGACTTGTACTTTAGAATTGTTAATTTCTAAAGTGAAAGAGTTGGGGCCTGTTCTGAATGCTTTGAAAATGTATCTAACATCATCATAGATAAATTCAATATTGAAAGTGTTTACTAGTTGGCTTTTAATTAGCATTTGACCTTTTTTGAGGGTTAAATTGCATTCTTCGTTTAATTTTTGAGATAATTGGTAAGCTTTACAGGCGGCACCACAAATGACGGTCAAATAGGTATCAGGTCTTTCGGCAGTTAGGTGAGTTGAGATTAGCTTATCTAACCAAGCTGTGGTGATGTCATTTTCTCTAAATTCAACAAGTTCAAGCAAGGTAATTAGGTAGCCAACAGTTGTGCGAAATTCACCTTGGATGGACAGCTCTTTTAATGCAACAACCATTGATTGTCTAGCGGTTTCTCTTGTGGAGCCATAAGCAAAGATGTGACCAAACTGACTATCTGCATATTCGTGGAGGCCACTACCTGGAGAAACAGAGAAATAACCCCATACGTTGTTAAAACTTTTAAAGTTTAAGGTTTGTAGGGCACCAGAACTTGGTTTAAAGCCGGCTTCAGGATTTTCAGCGGTGATTCTGACAGCAATTACGTGACCTGTTGGAGTAGGCTCAGATTGGGTGGTAGATTGTGATTTAGAGTAGTCAAAATCAAAGTCGATTTCAGAGTCAGAGTCGACATCAACGCCGTATAAGCGTCTGATATCTTGGTTAAGGTGGAGGGGGATACCCATAGCAACGAGGAGTTGGGCAGCGGGTAAATTGACACCAGAGACCATTTCTGTTGTAGGGTGCTCGACTTGCAAGCGAGGGTTAAGTTCCAAGAAGTAGAATTTATCTTCTGAAGGAAGGTATAGGTATTCTACAGTACCGGCACTGACATAGCCGACCAATTTGGCGAGACGAACGGCTGCCTTTTCCATTTCAGTAAAGGTAGATTTAGGGGCTGCGAGAACGGGGGCTTCTTCGATAATCTTCTGATGTCTTCTTTGTACAGAGCAATCGCGACCGAATAGGGAGATAGCATTACCGTATTGATCAGCTAGTAATTGGACTTCCAAATGTCTGGAGTTTGAGGCGAGTTTCATGATAAAAATGGGGGATCCAGGGACTTCATTTTGGCACATTTTAAACATAGTATCAAATGACTCTTCATTTTGTACCATACGAATACCTTTTCCGCCGCCGCCTTCAGAGGCTTTGATCATGACAGGGAAACCGATTCTTTTAGCTTGTTTTAGGGCTTCTTCTGAGCTATAGGTGGTGGCTTTGGCGTAAACTTCTTCAGAAACTTCAACGCAGCCATCGGAGTTTTTATAGGTTTCATCAACGCCGTCACCGCTCCAAGGCATTGTGGGAACTTTTGCGCTTTGGGCGACGATGGTTGAAGAAATCTTGTCACCTAAAGATCTCATTGCGCTAGCGGGAGGACCAATGAATACGATTTTACTCTTTGAGGCGAAAAGCTTTTCAGGCAATTCGGGGTTTTCAGAGGCGTGACCCCAGCCGGCCCAAACGGCATGGGCACCCACTCTTTCGGCTATATCGACGATAAGATCTACGTTAGCGTAGTTGATGTTGTTGCTTCCTCCGGGAACTTTAACATATTGGTCAGCCATTCTGATGTATTCAGCGTTGGCTTGTAAGTCTTCGGCGGAGGCCATAACAATAAATTTGATTGCTCTATCGTCGTTAAATGTATTATAGGCCCATTGGCGGACACTTCTAATTTCTTTTACAGCACCTAAGCCATTGTTTGCAATCAGGACTCTAGTGATTACAGTATGGCCTTTATTATTTTTGACGAAGTCGCGAACAGGGCTATGTTCAGCATTATCGATGGAATTACCCCCTAGAATAAAAAGCGTTAAATAAGTAGAGAGTGTGTGTAAGAAATAGAGAAATGTATATATTTGTGGTGAGAGAAGAGAGTAAATAAGTATGTTTTGTGAAGAAAATTACCAAAGAACTTTTCAAGCATGGTTTTTATGTTCTAGATTAGGAATATGAAAATAAATTTAAATTTGTAGTATGTATAAATTAGCAGAGATGGAATAGCAGTTGTGATGAGGAGAGTGATGAGTGGAGGAGAAGGAGTAAATAGGAGGAACACTTTATAGTGGAAAGTGAGAGGCTATATAGAGCTGAAGGGGAGAAGTTTTAAAGCCGATAGGTGATAATAAAGAAGATGAGAGAGCAAGATTCCTGATGTAGCTTTAAGAAAAAGAAGTTAGTTCAAGAAACCAACAATAAATACTCGAGTTGGGAGGGGATATGGCTGGCCAAATCTACTGTGAAAGATAAAAGAGTAAACAGTATCGGTATAAGCACCGAATCTCTTAGGAATATCCGGACATTTTACCCTCTTGATCTGCCCTCAACACTTTAAAGAGTATTTGTTCTATTGGCTGAATTCAAGCCCAAGTCAGCGAAGGAAATTGGTCCAATAATATCGAGCATTTTATTTTCTGAGAGCCAATCACTTTTGCATACACAATTAATATTGACAATTTGACTAGGATTGTAGAGAAAAAAAATACCCACTCTATGCCCTCCTTAGCTTTTACTCTTAGTATAACTCTTTATCTTAATCTTATTGTTATTGTTATTCTTTTTCTTATTCTTAGGCTTGATCTAACTCTTAGTCTTACTTAACATCTTAATATTAATCTTTTAAGATTGATCTTATCGCTTTAGTTGTGTCCAAACATCTAACTATACTAGAAAAATATTAGAGGCGCTGTAATCTGCTTCCGAGTTTACTAGCTTATTCTATGAGTTTATTAGATTATTCTATGAATTTATTAGCACCCTATTCTGCACTTTTTTAGTGCCCTATTCATAATTTCCTAAACGGGAAAGATCACAGGTTCCTAAAAAAATAAAAAAAAACAACTCTGTTACCAGCTGCCTATTAGCTACAGGTATACAGCAACACTTGCCAACTTCAGCAGGGGGCTCATCGACCAATAGCTGTTCCACTCAGCAGAGGGTCTGTACTAACTCTTGGTCTTCTATTCGCCGTCAATATTTATTCTCAGCTATAAAACAAGTATGCGCCGCTACTCTCCAAACATCCCTATATCTCATTGGACTTGATTCAGGGAGCTTCGGACTTGCCGCTTTGATCTGACACCCCGTTCTCTATCTCTCCTCCCATTTGCTAGACCCCCATTTAGCTAGCCCTAACCTACTAAGCGTCGACTATTCGCTGCTCGAATTAGTCACGCGGCGCCTATTCGCCATCCTCAGATACGGAAATGTTGGCCTTTTTCATTAGGATGGCTGCATACCTTGCGACCCATTGGTTCATAGCTGTGCTTCTCATTTTTGAGCTTTTGATCCACCTCATAATATCCGTAGAATATCCTGAATCATGGTTACTATTGGCCATCCATATTCGCGATTCTAAATCGTGCAGATTTCCCCCTTTTTTTCCTCTAGGCTACAGATTCTTTAGTATTATAATGTAGCCCTTTTAGGTTTTATTTACTGACTATCTCGCTTCCTATCCTAACCTTTTAGAGATATATACGCCAAATGCTTGTATGCTTAGAAATTAATATATTTATTGGCTCATATGTATCACATTTCACATTTCTTATTGGCTATGTATAGATAGCGAAATGCTTACGCTTTAATTTTTCGACTTTTGATCCCAAAAATCCTACATAATGCCTCTCCATTGGCCCAATCATATAAAAAATAATTTATCTAAGACTATATTTTTATTTGAGATAAGATTTAATTTAAAGCTGTAAAATATATTGATCTTTATCATCTAACAAGTATACGTTTAATGCTAAAAGGTTTTTACAAGGAACTAAAAACACTTTAGTTATCCTACTGATTTTGTTTTTATTTTTAACAGATATAAGCTACCTCTATCAACATGTTACCAATTTACCTGAAAACATTCACCCTAAATTGATGCATTACTAACATTTAATCCTACAAAAAATCTGTTAGAAATAATATATACTGTGTTTGCGTGTTATTTTTAAGCGTCTAAATAGTTTTTTATCAAGTCCTCATAAACAAGTCTGTGAATTTTATGGCTGATGTGTGACGAGTCCCAAAAAAACTTCTTCTCTGCTGACTTGAGAAGAACTTCCACCTCTCCCTCGCTAAAAGTGTTAAACCTTGCCCCCCACTTCAATGCTGGATCGAACCCATCTGCTGGGTCAATCCCAAACCCTTCTGGGCTACTGAAAACCTTTTCTACTAATCCAAAATAGTCATATCTAATCATATTCAAAGAGTGCTTTGCGCTTAAATCAAACAATGCATTATCACAAGCACAATTCATTTGAATACTCGTTCTTCGCATTTCTTCCAGCATAGTTTTTTTAGTTGTATCCTTTTCTACAATTTCCCTGATGAATGGCTGCTTATCGTGCGACATTGAATTACTGATAATTATATTTCTACAGCCTGCGTCTTTAATAAGTAACTCCTAAAAATACAAAATTAAATACGTTTTAAGAGTATACATAATACAAAATATTATAAAACATGGCGAAATACTTACTATACACTCTGTTAAACTCTTGGCGAAATTATCTATGACCCTTTCAACTACGATTTTATAGTATTCAGGTAAGAACATGCTGGTTATGTCATTGGACCCGCCATTGATAATAAACATTGTGCTCTCCTCATTCTCTAATGGTCTAGAATCTTTGTATTTATCCGATAAATACGAACATATCTGCTGGTAAATCCCTGGAACAACTATCCTACTTCCATCCTCGATTTTAACTTTACCTGCAACGTATGAATTATCTAATGTTGCCCCACCTAAAGTTTTCATTTTTTTTATAAATAACAAAAAACACCCCTATGTGAATAAAAGTCTCCTTTTTCTATCTACTAAAATATTAGACATTGTTTATATTCTTACCATATGCGTAGTTCTTCATTTTCGCTGATAGTCTCTTAGCAAGCTGATCTGCCCACGTATACCCATTCGTAAATCTTCTCTTGAAATACGGATGCTTTGGTATAGCCCCTTTCGTTAGCTTATACACATTTCCTCCATCAAGAGCCGAATCTCCAAAAACGACTATCCTCGATACCCTACCTGCACTCATTTATACCGACCTGCCTAGTATCGATAAAAAATTATATCCAGAAACCTCAATAAAAGTCGCGATATTAGTTTCTTGTTTTGGAAACTCTATCCGAATCGTAGAATTGGTTTTTTAAAATTATCTCTAAAAATGTTCACTGTGCAAAACAAAATATTGGAATGTAGGGTAAACTGTGTAGTAAAATGAAATTTTTATAATATAGATTTTTAATATTGTGTGCCTGTGCAAAATAAGTGGATAAAACATTAGTTTTCACTAATAAAAGTGATGGCGTCAAGTTCATTTAATTAGTTGAAATATAACTTGCATCTCAAATGGGCTCTTAAAATATCTCTTTTTAGCTCATGATTATACCAGCTAGCGGAGCTTTTACCAGTAAATTTATCTCACTCTTATACTCTACTTGAACTTTTACACTCTATGTAAAATGGATATTTTATAAATTATCATACACAGTCAGTAGATAATCTAATCTAAGCTGGTAATTAAATTATCCTAAGATAATTTCCGTTCCTGAAATGAATCTTTCATATACGTGTCAATTATCTGAAGATTTGGCACTGACACGAACTTTGTTGATTAAAGTTGTTTTTTAAATATCTGTTAAATATTGCGCCGGTTACCTTTGACAGCTCAAATATATACGGGTAACCCTCGTTGTTCGCGAAATCTTAGGATCTGATAATTTATTTTTGTTTTTTTTTTCTTGATAAATTGGGAAATTTTTTTTTTTTATTCCTTTTAAATGAATATAAGATTTATTAAAAGTCATGTGCAGAAAGGAATGCATCTGTGCTTATCAATTATTCTTAAAAATAATATATAACAATTTTTTGATTTTTTGATTTTAAATAAAATAGTTTACAAAATTATTTATTTTTCAGTATAAAAAACTAAAAATGAATAATAAATATAATAAAAAAAGAAAATCATTATCAATATCTGAAAAAATAGAAACTCTCGATATGCTTCAGAGAGGAAATAATGTAATGAAAGTAACAAAAATTGAATGAATAAATGAAAGCTCTTTGAGATTTATAATTAAAATCTCTGAAAAAATTAGAATCACAGATAAAATTTTGTTTAAACATAGCAAAAAAAACTCTTTTTACTCAAGGAATGAATTCATTTCTAGCATAGAAAAAGAATTGAAAGAGTGGATACAAATAAGAGAAAAAATCTGCAGCCACAACTACTACTATTAAACAAAAAACGTTTTCATTGTTTCATGAGATAAATGAGAATTTCCAGGGTGCTGAAAACATCAATTTTGTAGCTAGCAGCGGGCGGTTTGATAATTTTAAGCGCTGATAGGTGCATCAAATTAAAAAATTTACATGAAAGGCAGCAAATGGTAATCATAATGCTGCCAGAGATTTTCCCAGCGAGTTGAGAAAAGTAACATCAGAATGTGGCTACCAATATTGTCAGGTAACCTATTAGCTTTTTTATTTTTTAGTATTAAATTAAACAAAATTTATCTGATATTACAGATATTTAAAATTGATATAATTACCTATATTAGGAAAGAATTCCTAAAAAAGCATATGCTTTTTTAGATGGAATATACGTCTCAGGATTTAAGATTATAAAAGATAAATTAGACTATTGCTAGGATCGAATTCTACCAGAGACTGTAAACTAAAACCAATGATGATCTATGGATTTGAAAATCGTAGAACTTTAAAATTATGTTATAAAAACTAACTTTAAGTCATTAGGAGGTCATCAAAAAAAGGATATGTGGCAAGATATATATTTAGCCAATATTTATTATATGAGCTTAAAAGCGATTTGAAAATCTATTGTGAAAGAATGAAAATCGTTTTTTAAAATCTTACTAATAATGGATAATGCATCGGTTCATTCGGAGTTTTTATCCAATATAGTAGATAAAATATAGGTTTTACTCATACCTCCAAACACAACCTGTTTGATACAGTCTATGGACCAAGATGTTATTTCCACATTTAAAGCATACTACCTTAAAAAAATATTTGAAAAACTAAATTATAATGTAAGCATGGAATATAATACTACTGTATCAGAGTTTTGGAAGAATTTTAGTATAAAGGATGCCATAGAAATAATATCTGAATCATGGGAACATATTCCAGTATCTTGTTTAAGTGGAGTCTCGAAAAAGATGTTGCCGTGGTTAGATGAAAACAGCTACTTTCTAATAAGCAAAATGATATCAGATTTAAAAATTGACTGCCTAAATATTGGAACAGTTTTAGGCTATAATGATTTATCTTTGGAAATAATTAATGATATAATTTCAATGGGATATAGTAGTGGCATCGAAAGTAATTATAAATGCGAAGAAAAACCAGATAACGATGAAAATGATTCAATTTCTAATAATAACAAGGACAATGACATAGAAAATGATATCAATATATTTTTAGATTTGAGAAAGGTGACAAGCTTATAGAAAATGGTCTAGTTATTTTGAAAAAGCATGATAATAATATGCACAGGGTTTTAAGTGTTAATTCGAAAATTCTTAGAGCATATCATCTATATCAGGATATTATAAGTTGTTCCAAAAAAATCAAACAAAGAACATTGTTAAATTTTTTCAAATATAAATAAAATATTCATCATACTTAATTAAATATTATATAATTTTTATATCTTTTTGTTTATTGAAAATAAAATTACAGTTTATTAAATATATGTGATATAATAAATAAAGAATAAAATTCGATTTATTATATATTATGATACCATATAACTCTAGTAAAGTAATTTAAATAAATTAAAAATTTTAATAGTTTCAAAAAATAAAAATTAAATAACTAGTAAGTAATAAACGATACATTAATTATGTCGATTGGCTTATCGAAAAAAGAAAAAAATATAGGCTAAACATAACTTAATGTATTATCGAAATTTAACAAGCTTTGATTTTTATTTTGCCATTACTTTTAAAAGTATTACATATTATTGTTCTATAATTAAATCGAATAAATAAACAGCGAGTTTGGATAAAAAAAGATTTTCAATGTCTTGGAATTTCGTATTGTGGAAGATTAGTGGAAATATCATTAAACTGAAATGAAATGTATAAAAGAGATGTTAAAAATGGTTTTATTTATATATATTTAGCAGATAATATAATTATAAAAATGGAAATGGCTTTGCTTTTTTTTTTTTGAATGAGCTGTAGCTAAAAAGTCAAATTTACTCTTTTTTTTCGTGATTTACTTGCTGTTCGCGAATCAATTAAAATATTGTTTATATTTAATTAGTATAAAATTATTTTTATTCGCGAATTTCTATTGCACAAATTTTTCATGAGAGCAAATTTACATAAGTATGCTGTAATTTTTGCATAATTATAACCTGCTATTCGCGAGAACTTTTTTTAAAAAAAGCTTGATAATAACGAGGTTTACCTATATTTATATATATATTCGGAATCTTAGGTGCCAAATTCCCTAAGGATTCCCGGAAAGTCGGTCCAGGGAAATTAGTAACCCCGGGATGTGTGGTAAAAAGGTTGATAAAAGGTATAATAGAGAAAGAAAGGTTGTTGTATTAATTTTAATAAATTTTACGAGTAAAAGAGGTGTGGGCGATTATCTATTGTATATGGAAAACTTTTACTAAACCCAAATAATTATAATATCGCTTCGGCGAAGAAGTCCCTACTATGAGGGGTATGTAAGGGTATAGCAGAGTTGAGTTCCTATAGGCTTTGGAGCGGGGTGGGAGTGAAGATGGCTTGGGGTAGCACAAACTACCTGACTAGTAACACGATCTCCCATCTCACGCAACGTATATTCGAGCCAACCATGTTAAAGTTGGAAGAGTAAGTGGAAGAAGCAGTAGAACAAATCAGGGAGTCGCCTGCGTGCAGGAAAAGATCTGAGGAGCGACGCTGATCAATCCATGAGCGATGAAGCTAGGCCTTGAGGTATCTTCGTATATCAAAGGTGTTCCTTATTGGTAATTGGATATTATTATTAATGGTTTGAGTAAATTTGATTCGTATACGAATAAGAGGAAAATCCAATCATCCATCAATCTAGCCATAATTAAGTGGTCGAAATTAAAGGGAGCCAATACTTGATCTTTCAATAAATTGACCCTACACGTTATCACTAAGAATTCTAAACAAGACTGATACTATACCACTAATTTACTGTATACTAACCAAGACCCCTACAACTCCCAACAGAGAAAATATTTTCTAGTCATTATTATTACTTTTTTTTATCCTATTATAAAAGGACTAGGTCTGACCAGGACCTGAAGAGAACTTTACTTATTATTTTTATTTTATTCGGGTCATATTCTACACGGCTGCTTATATACGCCTTATATACTGAAAATAAAAATTCACCAGAGCTCTTCTACTAAGAATCTGCGTTAATAGTAGTATCAAATAAACTTTAAATCCTCATTTTTGTTTTCTTGTTTTTTTGGCTACCATTCTTATTGAATTATCAAACCTACCTACTATGCTAAGTAGCGCTTACCAACAAACCATCAAACTCCAATTACTTTGTGTGCCTAACAAACACAAGTTCATTGATATCATTCCTACTGGTAGGAATGAACCTTAACAATTTCCTCCCTTCCCGAACCCCCTCACCACCTGGGTCGCGGTACAAAGAAGATTATGATAATAACACACACCCAATCGCCTCTACTTCCATGCGTTCTGATGGAGATTATGAGCACGGAATGGACAGAGGAAATTCATCGCACAATTGCGGCTTCCTGAAAATATATTATGCCTCAGAGAGGAGGCACGTCAACTGTTATCATCTTATTGGATAAAAATAAACATAATTAACAAAATAATAAAAATTAAATTGAAATAAAAGGGGTAAATGAAAAAATATTCAAACTTGATGTAAAGTTATTTAACTAGTCAAACTTGATGGGAAATCGCAAAAATAATCAAATTAAAGTGTATATTTTCAAAAATAGTCAAAAAAAAAACTAAGCCAATAGAAAACATATTAAAATTTTTCGATATTTCTTTTAGTGTTCTACATTAAAGCTTTAATTTTCAATTTCTCAAAACCACTGTAAAAAATCTCTTTGCTTTGTTACCGTGAGCATATTTATGTGAAATTCCTTTTTTATCAATAAAAAGAATTGTTTTAGATTTTCTGTTTATATGTATATAAACAAATTTAAATTTAAATTTAATTTTGAATATTTATGATTTTAAATTCGTATAACTAACTGCTTTTTATAAATGTCAAAGTATGTTTCATCAAACTTATAATTCTAAAAAACAAGTAAAATTTTCCTTTTTTGATTTTAGTTTTAAACACCATAAAGCTTTTAAAATAAAAAATAGCACTAAAACCAGGTTTCAGGCTGTTTTTTATACCGATTTCTGCGATTTTACAATAAATTCATATAAAAAAAATGATTGTAAATTCCAAACGGTTGATTTTTTAGACCATAACTGTACAAGTTCAATTCCTAAAATAAGTAAAACATTTATTAAAGAAAAAGCAAAATCTATATCAGATGTAATCAATGAAATAACTCCAAAATCATCTATCAATTATTTAAAAGATAGTAGCGGTGCGCGAGTAAAATACCACACATCATAGAGATACTTAAATGATAAAAAAAACCAAAATTTCGGGAGAAAACATTAATTTCTACATGTATATACAGTCATTTTTGGAAAAATTATGTGGAGTAAATTCCGAATCACACTTTTCTTTTGAAAGCAAAGAAAATTTATTATCTCTTGTTTTATTTCACCTGGGCTGTCGGTTAACTCATTTAAAAAATATTTACCTATTATAGCATTGGATTCTTGTCACTCTAAATTCGATTTTAAAGACTTTTTTTTACAGCAACTTTATTTTATGGAAAAAAAAACTATTCCATTAGCTTTTGGTATATACAGACATGAAAATCAAGTAAATTGGGAGAGCTTTATTCTTGATCTAAGCTCTTGAATTTTAGGGCTAAGTGCTGAGAAGAGTTTAATAATTCTAAGTGATTGATACAAGGGACTTTTAAATTATATTTGGAATAAACTTCCTCTGACTTACCATTCATTATGTGTTGAGCATATTAAAAGAAATATGATTTCAGAATTTAAAAAAGATTTTGCGCCAGATATATTCAGGGCTGAAAAAACTTTAGAAATTTCGGTATATCACGAGACTATCGAAGGTATACACAATTCTGATCCAAAAGTATATGATTATTTAAAAAAAATTAATTCAGAATGATAGGAATCAGTATATTTTCCTGCTCCAAGATTCGGAAATGTAACATCAAATATAGCCGAATCTATGAATAGTTGGATTTCTTACGAAAGATGTTTAAACTCACTCGAAGCATTATCGAATATTAGCTAAAATCGGAGAAATATTTTTAAATAGAAGAATAAAGCTAGAAAGAAAAAAAACGAATTCCCTAAAGAAGTTAGAGATAATTTGAACTTTAATGTAACAGAAGGGTTGAAAAAAGAAATTCGCCAAACTGGATCATCCTTTTTTAGTGTAATAGGAAGTACAAATGGCTACATATTTTTTGATATGAAAAAAAAGCTGTACCTGTGGTTATTATAAAGAATTTGGAATACCATATATTCATATTTGTGGATTCATGTGCATGTTAAAGCTTGAATCTCGGGTATGCGTCAACTAAACTAAAACGGTAGATACATTAAAAAATTTTTATGAAGGTTAACTTATTTTCATTGATATATAATCAATAATATCTGAAAATAAAACTCTTGCACCGACTGTAGTTAAGAGATCTGAAACAAGAAAGGTGAAAAGAATCAAAATTAGAGGCGAATTAATATATAAAATAAATAGAGTTTATAAAAAGTGTGACCAGATTCGTCATTTTTCTAAAACTTGTGGTAGAATTATAACAAATAGAAGAACATAAATAATGAATATAATATTATTGATTTTTAATAAAATGTATATTATAAATAATATAATATTAGCGTTATTATTAATTTTCATATAAATTTAAAACTATTTTTAAAATATATATTCAATAAAAATTGGGAGAAGGAGAGAGTTTAAATTTATGCAATGAGTTTAATCTATTTATCATCAGTTATGATTTTAAATCAGCTTCAGTAAATAACTGACATGTTTAATTTGTAGCCATTATATTAATGATGGTAATATAAATAAATTAGAATTAGAATTGAAATTTTATTGAATAAATATTACATTTAATGTTTGCAAGGATTTCTTATTTTTAATTTTATTTTACTAATCATCCTTGGTTCACTTTTGAAATCTATGAATTTCAGTATATGTTTTCGCAGATTATTAATTCTAAGTACTTTATGTTCAAGTAAAGCCTTTAGATGGATGATTTTTTTCCAAGTTGTGTTGTAAAACTTAAAATAAAATTAATGATCATAATTTTTAAAGAATAAATCCGGGGGGAGGGGGTTGGAAAATATAGAAATTGAAAACAATAAGAAAAAAATGTTATAATCAATCAATTTAAAATCTGAAAATACCTCATTTACTATTTCTATAAGCGAAAAAATTTTTTCTACAAATGAATGCGAAAAAAATAATAAGCATATACTAAATTTAAGATATTATAAATCATTGGCTAACTAAAATTTTTTATGAAAATAATAACACTTTATAAATTAAACTTATAATTCAAAAGATAAACCAGTTTATTTTTTTGAATGTGAATTATGATGTTCCAATTTCTAGTATAGTTAATAATAATATTTCACATTATAAATTAAAGATTTAAATCGTACCAATAAAATTAATAATTTAATTATAAAAATTTAACGTAGAACACTAAAAGGAATATTGGAAAATTTTAATATGTTTTATATTGGTTTAGATTGTTTTTTTTTTACCATTTTTGAAAATATGTACTTTAATTTGACTATATTTGCAATTACCCCGAAATGAAATTATCTACGGAATTTTTAGTTATATAATCTGAAAATATCATGATTTTACGATCCTTATCATCGTTTATTTCGAACAGCACTCTATCAGAATAAACTTTTTCAATAAAAAGAAAAAATTATCAATATTTTATCAAAATTATTTGCTACCTTCAACTAATAACGATGGGATGTGATGAGATTAATAAAGCATTAATTGAAAAAGATTAGGTAAAGATATCGACTTAAATTGTTCAACATCTTTTACAAGAAATAAATCGCGACCCAGAGCAGGATGATCCATTATTCACAACTATGATTTATGATACTGATTTAACTGTTTATCGAATTCACAGAAGTACTTCCACCAATCAAAGAAGATTTCTTTAGATCCCTGGTATCTGAAGAAGGACTCAAGATCACAATTTTCGTGAAGTCTAGGCCCTGATCAAGCCTATGACTTCGTAGTGTTTTGGTTATGTGGGGAGGTTCCCCCACATAATCAATGATCCTGGCAAAAAGAGCTTAACCCTCTTAGCCAGTAATATTACTTCACGTTAGTGAGAAGTAATTAATTAAAGTACACAAGGTATTTACCTAGTACTAAGTTATTGTAGTGTAGGAATTAATTCCCTACCTATACCCCTATATTTAAGTATACATTGCAGGACCAGAACTCCTGGACATTACACTTAGTATATTGGACCATACATCAACATATGGCGGTATGTCTAGATTCAAAGCATAAAAGAATACCAGTCTCATCCAAAACTCAACTTAATGTAATTAACTGCAACTAGTCTAAATGCTCTTCAAAGTATATCAATTTACAAGTATTAATTAATATAAAACGAAATTAATTAGACTCAGGCCAGCATGAATAAGATAGCTATAGAGTTTTACCAAGGGTAATAACTACAAGGCTATAATAGTCTAGAAATTCTTAAGTCCACAAGGTGGTGAATTACTAATAATTGTACTTGAAGGAACTTGTAAACAGATAGTTAAGTTAAACGTCAAAATGCTACAAATAAACACAGCAGGACTATGTGGAAAACGCCCCACGTCCTCGATATAATAATCTTACCATATACAATTTAACTTTTATTTGAATTTATACTATATAAAATAAATTACACTATACATTAAGTTGAATATTGAATTTCTGATAACTCCGTAAAATTTTATAAGTTCATTTCTAAAACCAACACTCGAATTTGTAATACGTACAGCCAGAATTCAACCAAAGGTAACATTATCCTCCTTACTGCCGTAGACCAAATGTCAGCAACAACCCCCACCTCAAGTAACCAGTCCTCTCCTCTCCGCACGCCCCAAATAATTGGAGCCGATTACGAAGACGATATGGAACAAAAATTTACTGAACTCAGTCATTACCACGCCTCTGACAATATAACTGAGTTTGGATCAAGAGACCCTGAAATTTTGAGCACGCTTGAGAATACTCAAAAGGGCAGGGCGAAAGTCAATTTCGACTGCGAAGTACCGAATTTGACGATACAATAAACTCTTGTCTTAAAACCAGTTCTATCAACTAAAACCCAGTATATCGTAACGATTCAGCTTGAAGCAAAGTGAAGAAAACCAATTCTACTTTAAATGAAACACAGATAATTTTAGATCAAGCATAGCGGTCTATTGACTAATATGAAAACCGTAGAATTCAGAATATTCCGGGGATCAACAATTCAGAGCACCTTAAAGTCCTGTTATTTAGCTCAATCAGAGCTTAACTTGCTATAATAGTCATTAATATAATACATTTCAGGGTCAAAAAGCTCCATAAAGAACTCACATAATAGCGTTACATTCATCGATATCAGTATCACAACTGATACCTCCTCTTAAGGTAACTCAAAACACAAAGACTTTGAACTCCAGTAAAAATTTTTTGGAAAAGGTTGTTTCAGCGGAAAGGGGTCTCAATAGAGACTTAGTGCAACCCTCTCAAGTAGAGGGACACCTAGCTATATATAGGCAGATATTTTCAAGACTGAAGAAAGAATATGGGTTAGGAATGTAGTGGAGAGAGGATTTGGATCCCTTATCAAGAGTCGAAAATACGTCGCTCTAGGATTGAGAAATTAGGAGTGATCCTTTCTGGAATACACCCAATTTATTTTTGTACAAGAGAAAGCTGAGCTGAGGGAAGAGAGAATTTTTTACGGGCCAATTAGTCTCACTATTAGCCAAGAGATCCATTGATGAGAACAGTCGGAGAACCTTGAATTTTAGAGCCAGATTTTCACAATCACAAGAATACTAATAATCTAAGCCATTAATTAGACACCCGAAAGATCAGTATACATATGGAAGAGCTAAAATTATTGATAAAGAATCTGATATCCATTAATCGAACAATATGAAGCAAGGATTATCTCATGCCTTTGGATCTCCAGGGTTCATTCATGTATCCTCTGGTATAAAATAATCGCATTAGATCTCTCTGCTTCTACTGTAATATTTGACATTTTCAGTTTTTCATCCTTCAATTCGATCTTTCAATTTTACTGTATTTATTCAAAAATATTGTCCATTCGGTTCTGGAATGAACCAGGTCGAAAGAAATCGGAATTTCTTTCTATCTAGGCACTTTAATGAACTTTTCAGAGAGGGAAGGGGATGGAAATAAGCTAAAATAATGGCCACACACTAATTAAACAACAAGCTCTCCTGATCTTGAACTCGGGCTAAACAAAGAAAATAAATTAACAAAAAAATACTAATAAGTCACTCATTTCAGAATGGTGATCAATTACAGGATATTTTCCTCAAATTAACTTCGAATAAGAGCTGGGATCTATGAATAAAAGCCATAAAACTTTTTAACGCTGGAATTACGACATTGAGAAGTCTGAATCAATTTTTGTTACTCTAACAGAGATAATCATGCTTCAGCGGCTTTTATTACTCAAAAAAAATTTTTTTATCAATATCGAATTCATGAAAGTCAACTGTAACTCTGGCGAAGCCGTGCATTCAGAATCAAAAATTCTAGGGTTAATCAAATTTAATCATGTATCAGCAGCTCATTCCTTCTCAGTACATCAGAAATGGAGGTTTTCATATACGACAGAGATTCAATATATGTAATTTAGTGTTATACACTCCTACTCTGACATATTGTGCACAAAAGTGGAGAAGATACACATAAATCAAAATTTGCTACTGACAGTTATTATCCGCTTAGAACAAGAGTGCGAAAGGTATAAAAGCGTTATTTTATTGATTAAACATAGCAAATCTCTATTAAGCAAAGAAATATGTTAGAAAAACCTCCCCAGGCATGTTGGGGATATAATAGATTTTTTTTTTCACTGCATAAAGACTAGTTCACGAGCTCAGGTAACTTAATTTCAATCTGTACTTATTACAGCGACAAGACAAGCATTTTGGTTACTCAAACCAAATTTTATATATCGCAGGAGACGTTATAAACTATGGACTCACATTATGGCCCGAATGGTGTATATCTGTTCGGGTCGAACCAGATCGAGGAAGTGGTCAGATAATGCAGCTATTTCGAGCAAATCGAAGCACAGGAAAAAAAATCATTTCTACATATAAACTGAGTCCAAAAACTGATAATCATGCCCAAATTGAAAGATAATATCACATTTGATTCAGAAAGTCCGCATGAGCACTAAAAATCGTGCTAGTTGCTCAATTTGGAACTCAGTAATTTGGTTCCCGATTCTAAACACTCTTTCAGTTTCTAAAAAGTTGCTAATACAAGCGAAAAAGGTGGTTCCGGAGCCAAAAAGCGGAAATTCACCGTTGTCGGAAAACAATCACTAGAGTTTGATCGACTTGAAGAAAAGAGAAGCTTTCTCGAAACTGAAGGTGTCAAAACTTACGAGATTGAATTTTCGTTTCAAAAAAAAAAAACGAAATGATCACCTTCTATCCAGGTACAGTTCTATATATCAGCGCTTTATTGACTGTAGAGCCTCAAAAAAGATATCCAAGCCTATTTTCATGCCCCAAATAACCAACTATCTGGAGAAAATTTACACTGTATACAAGCTAAAGTTATGCAAAATAAAAGAATAAAAACCCAAATTATTCAACCTATCCGAAATCCCTTCAGAGGTTTACTATTATTCCAATTTTCGTTGAGTTTATGAAGAAATTCGATGAAAAATTGACCAATACATCCATTAGAACGGCAATTGACATAAAATCGGTGCCAGAATTGTTAAACAATTGGTGGTCATATCAGAGCTCACAAACAAGTAACTAACTGCCAAAACTTGATGGTTGTTTACAGCGGGCAGGATTACTAAGAGCCATTCGGCATAAACAGGGCAGAAGATTTCAGAAGCCGTACTAATCAAGGAGAGCTACATATAGTTATAACAGCGCTGAAAGAAAATACTATATTTATCAGCTCCCAAATGGATCAAATACTATTTCCGCTGATTGCATAAAAAAATTACAAAGGTAAGGCTCCGGTCAACCTCTGACCATCACCCCATGAAAAAAAGTCTATCAACAGTGAATAGACTTATGTGGTTTATAATAGATAGAAAAGTGTCTCCGTCTGTAGGTAGTATTACAAGATACATCTGCTCGATTTCTGACATAACAAGACCGTGACCCCGACACTAAAATCCAAAAGAAGGAGCAAT
>LSSN01001154.1:0-35609 GCA_001970855.1 Smittium culicis | reverse complement strand
TCTGATTGAAGGGGGAGCTTTTAAGCGTAAAGAACTATAGTTTATATCCCTATCCCCAAAAGTAGTGTGTTTTTTCTGCCAAATCGAGCCAATTGATTTCGATAAAAATATTTTAACTTCAGAAATTATATATCATTGGCTTAAACCATTTTTTACAGCAAATAATACAATTTCTTTTAAACACAAACGAATCATTAATTTTGGTTTTTTTTAAAAGTGTTAGACAGGAAAGGGATAAAGTCAATTAAAAAAATTAGTCTGCCTGTTCCCGTTCAACGCTCTTTAAAAAAAAATTATTGATTCATATATGATTTAAAACAATTTTATTATTTGTTATTAATTTTAAATATACCAATACTTCTTAAAGCCTTGGAATATAAAATTTATTAATTGAATGCAGTTGGCTATATCTCGTGGGTAAAAAATAGTCTACTTATCGGGAAAGGGTTATAAACTATAGTTCTTTACGCTTAAAAGCTCCCCCTTCAATCAGAATCCTCCAAAAGGAAATGAATTATATCATAAGCTTATTGGCCATTATAAAGTTAATCAAAAATATCAATTGGGTTTTATTTGCTACTAGATTCTAAAAAAAACTGGGGATTTAGCCAATTAGAACTATTAGGATCACAATCACATATGGATCACGAATCTTCAAAAAAGGATCACATCCACATAGGGATCACATCCACATACAACATATATAAAATATATTAATTAATGCTCAAAAAAATATCAAAATATTAAAATATAATAATTTTCTGTCTATTTTTATATCCATATGATTATTAATAAACTTAATATTTATTTAAAACTGTTTTTATAAAAAAATTAAACTATTAAATTTTAGCTATCTTATATTGGTTTAAAAAATCCAAATTTTCTCAATATGTACATAATTTTATTGGTGTTTTTTTATAATTAAAGTTTTTTATAGCTTTGATTTTATTAAATTCTCTAATTGAATACAAAATAATTAGTATTCATAAGAGAATTAAAAAAAATCCACTCAGATTTAAATTGAGATAATATAAATAATTTGAACTATATAATATGAATTTATATAATTTAAAATTGGTGATATAATGTAATAAGTTATTTTTGAAATATAATTTTATGAATATTCTTCAGAAATAGCATCAGCGATTTCGCCAATTATTCTAATTTTTGATAAATTAGTTTATGGATTGGGGTGATATAATATTAAAAAGCAATAAGATATATTAATAATAAATCCTAAAATTAGAAAGCTATTATAGAATTTATTATAACTTAAATCCTATTTTAAAAAAACAATATTTATTGAGATAATTTTTTTGTATCATCATAGTTTCAAAAGGCAAATATGAATGTATTTTCACGTACTGGGCATAGGACTAGTTCTTTTCTTGTGTTTTTTTTGGGAATTTTATGATTTTTTTTTATCAAAATTTTCTTAAGGAAGTGAAGTTGTCGGTATATATTTCTATTTCTCAGCTATATCCGTGATTACACGTTATAGTTGATATTTTCGAAGCTATGGAGCTCATTAAATGGTAATAACTAATACATTGTATATGCAGGATTCTTACACCGCGATATTTAAGATAATCGCCAAAGTAAATGTAAAATTTAAACCTGATTTTTTTCTAAAATTTTACTTAAAAATAATATTTTTATTTTATCATTAAAATCATTATAAATCAAAAAAAATTGAGATGATAGAATTTGTTTTTATTTTCCAAAAAGTTCAGTTTTTTTTTTTGCTTAATATTCGTCAATTTTGTGTATTTTAAATGTATAATAATAAGCATAATCATTGATAAATTTAGATAGATAATCAAACTAGTGATATTTTATAAAATTTACTGGAAATAAAAACGGAATAAACTATATATATCTAAACCAATATTAAACTGGTTTTAAAGTAATATATTTTACTATATTAGAATCAAAATATTTGATTTTGAGACAATTCTTTTCTGAATTGTGAAAATATATCAAAAAAAAATTTTTTACTAAAAAATGGTTATTAATGTTCAATAATAAAGATAACATTCATTATGAGCTGACATAGTGATTCTAACTTCACTTGATTAAGAAATTATAGAGATTTTTTACCCAAATTCAAATATTTATTTTCACTAAACAAGAAAAACAATAATTATAGTTTTATATTAATAAATAATAAACATGGTCAAATTAAGTACGAGTAGGACTTTTTTTAGCAATAACTCGAATTTGAAATTTTTATTAGGTAAAGATATTGTATTTTTATGATAGCTTGATTGATTAAACTTGCTAATAGGATTTAAAAGTATAAAAAATTTTACTAGTAGTGAAATTTTGATAGGAAAAGTTCAGCATGTCTTAATTATCTTCACTGAACGCAATAACATTTTTTACGAGCATTAATCACAAGCTTATTTTAATGATATTTGAAGCATTTGAAAGAAAAGACTTATTGAGTTCTTGATATAGCTATAAAATTTATTCGCTTTTTTTTTTTTTTTTTTTTCACAGAGAGTATATTAAACATAATTCAAAAGTATACAAAAACTTTAAAAAAATATTTAAAAAGTTAAAAAAATATTAAAAAAATTAATTTTTGACTGACCCTTCTCAGCTGCTCTAGCAGCTCCATAGCCACTGGCAATTGGTTCAAGGATACAAGCTCTCGGACCGGAATTTGAACACGGGTATTAAATTTATTCGTATTTGATTAATTTATTTATAATCTCGATTTCTGCTATATTAAATAAAATTAAAGTAATTACAGAGTGTTAGATTTGCGATTATAAGAAAAACCACATTTAGTTAAATCAGTTCAGCTTATCTAGAAATTTATTTATTGGTTTTTTGATTGATATTACGTTAAAAAGTAGCGAAATAAAACAAATTAAATTGCTAAAAATTGGTTTTATTAATTTAGTATGAGCTATTATATAGACCATATAAAATCAATTTAAAGTGAGTTTAAATAAATCTATAAAATTTTAATATAAACTTGAAAAAAAAAAAACATTGAAGGCTTTTATTTAAATTAAATCAGCTTGTAAACTGATTTTCAGTGTGAGTGTTGAAGAGCTTAATATATTTGAATAAGGGTAAAATCTTACATTAAAAGAGTTATATCTTTTTTTTTAATTTTATACTAATCATATTCAATAAAAGAAAAAAATTTATCAAACTAATTTAAAGAATCATAACCAAAATTTTATTTTTATGTAATCCAGATTTACTAGTTTTTTTTAATAAAAAAATTTGGATAGTATATACCAAATTTATTAAGATTTTTTATGCTAAAGAAAAAAAATTTTTCTAAAAATTATATTTTTAGCTTGTTTTATTTAATATAAAAGGAATAAAAATAAAAAATTATAAAAATCATATCCGAAACAATTATCCTGTAAAAAATTTAATTTTCCCTTCTTTATAAGATGAAGATTATGTATCTGTTTTTTAGTTAGCTTTTCTCTAAATACAAAAGCTTTATTAGCATTACTTCTATTTGAAATTTAATACAGGCTATTATACTATTTTTTCAGGAATTTTTTTTTTCTTGATCATTCTGAAAATATGATAAAATTTTTTTCTAAAAATACACAATTACCTATAAAATATTCATATCTTTATATAATAAGATAAAATCTAAAAATTTCAATTATTCAACTAGACTTTGTTCAACACTTATTTAATGAAAAATATTGAAAATAAATTATATCTTGACTGGAATTTTTATTGAAGGAATTAAAGTTCGGTACCAAATTTTATTCTGTAATATTAGATTATCGGGAAATAAATTTAATTATATTATGAAATTTCTGTAAACAGGTGGTTATATCATTTTTTTTTTTTTTTTTTGGAAATTTTCGAGTTCAAAAATAGAAATTAATTTAGGAATTGTGCACAAATATAATTTAAACATTGACTGACGCTCAATTCATTTTTTTCCCCCTCAGTGTAAATAACTTCAATTTATAAAAAGCTAGAGTCTATATAAATACGTGCATCTGTAGTAGTGATTTTTTCGTGTTGATTGATATATTTTACGTTTTTATTGACTAATCGTTCTCTTCTTTTAATTTTTTTTCGATAAATCAAGTGCAACAAATTTTTGAACTACTAAAAATATCCAACAAAATGAAAAATTGAAAATTAATAAATTAATATAGAGATAATAATTTATTGACTATTAACTTTAATACATCCAATAAAAAATCATTTTTATTGCGAATATCTAGTTGTGATTTATAAAAATTTTTAAGAGCGCTGGCCCTAGAAAGGGTTAATATACTTATACTATATGAAACATTTTAAATTATTTTTTAGCTTTGAGATAGTTAATTTATTTGTGCTAAAAATAAAATGTTCTATTTTACTTAATGTATTAAAGCTATACTTAGATATAGCCATATCTTACGCATAAAATTTATTTTATACTGTTGTTAATAAATAAGTTAAAGTTGTAATTTTTTTTTGAGTCTTTATATATCAGCAGTAACCATTTTAGAATAATAGAAATCCCATTGGAGTTATATTACTTATATTATAAAAAAAATTAACTGTTAGAAAAAGAGTAAAAACAGTCAATTATGCAAGATACTTATGAATAAGTACTATGAAACCTATATTCAATAAACTGATAAAAAGTTATATTTACTGATATTCAAGATAAAAAATTTTTTTTTGTAAAGATACCAAATCCTATAGTAAGATTTATTATGAAATAAGTTTAATTTTAAATTTATTTTTTTGAGTTTATTAAAAATCATTTAAAAGTATACTAAAAACTATTAAAAAGTTAAAAAAATGTTAACAAAATAATTTTTCAACTGACTCCCCTCCGCTGCTCTATCAGTTTCATACCTTCTGGGGTGTGGTTCAATGAGGCTTGTGAATCACTTATAATTTGCAGTATAAGTGTTCTGGGAACGCGGATGCCGTTCAAAAATTTGGTTGTTTCTAGCTCAAAATTATGATTGGCTAAGCCAGACTGAAGCTGGCTCAAAGATTTTTTACGCCTCCCCCCCCCTCAAGTAGTTTGTTAACCAGCCTCAAAAGGGCTTCGTTGAAATTAAAAAGTAAAAATTTTTCTTCAGAACGGATCGACATTGGTTTGAAACGGAAGATCGGCGATGATCGGTGATTTCGCCACCGGTTGCAGCTCAGAAGTATGTGGTCGACCGTCTCAGGCACACACATTTTGCAGCAGGGGCAAATTTTTTTGAATTTTTAGTCGACGATTTTCATGTTCTACAGGCACTGGGCGGTCCGGAACGTGCCCATTCGAATTTCCCCCATGTCCTGAAGGCCCAGATTCAAGTCTGGATACATTGCTTGAAGGTCAAAACAGCTGCATTTTTTGCTGATTTTCCGGTCCACCGTCCTCTGAAGGATGACAGACCAGTTATTTCGTCGTTTCCGGTCGACTATTGTGATTATAGTCTGACTGCTTGAATTTTGAGAGCAGAATTTTTTGATTCATCAGGCGCTCCCGGTCACCTAGGTGGCCATCCGTGCCTTCATCGGTGCTTTGATGAGGTCGGCGATCCATGTTTTTTATGTAGGCCATTTGTGATATGCACGCTCGCGAATTTATTTTTAGATCTCAGAATTAAGTTGATACGATAAAAATGATAGAAAATACGCGGTAAAATAAACTAAAAAATAGTAAAGTTGGTACAAGGTATAAAAAACTAATATTCTAATATAAATTTATTTCTCTGCCTGTATACCAGCTGCGTACCTAAAGGTAAATGCGATCAGTATAACAACCGAAAGATCCACCCAGGCATTGGTTCAAGTACGCTGGATGACTGAAGTTACAGGTAGTCATGGAATTAAGCTCGTTCCAACAAAATTGAATTCGTTATCATTGAGCATCTATTCAGAGCCTGTGTCTATCAGAACTAATAAAAAATATGCTTCTACCTAAATGTGGGGATGATCGACCTGAATCTCTTACAATGAGCTGCTAAGCGGCTGAGATCCGTATTGCTGTTGATTTCTTTACTTTTACACAGAGGTTGTATCAGAATGTTCTGAAGAAATAAGTTCTTCCAGTTTCTTGATACTCCTCTTCTGGAATATCATATCATTACCTTACTATTCTCGACTAAATATAATGCAAAGCTATATGAAATTTTAGTATAGTGTACTTAATAAAGCACACTACTTAAGCCCCTAAACCACGGTAAGGTATTTCACTCTTAGGAGGAAGATCCTCACACATTCAATTTTAATAATAATAAATTATAATAATATTAATATTGTATTCTTTAACTCATCAACATCCAAATGGCTATCTGATATAATGAAAAATTAAAATTTTTGATGCAATAATTCTAAAGATATGCTAATTTTAATATATTATCTCCATAGTAAGTTTTTTATTTCCTTTATAATTTAAAGATATTCTTTATAGAGTTTTATAAAAAAAATTAAAGATAAGAAGTAGTGAACTTGACTAAATATTAATAATTATTGAATAGATAATTTAAAACGATTATTAATTTTACACTTATTAGTTATTTTTATTTTATATTTACAAAAATTTGACTTAATTGAAATTAAAAATATAAAGATAAAGTAAATTATTATTATAATTATTGTCAAAAATTGTACTTTAGTATAAATTTATTTAATAGATTTCGATTTCTTATCCTCCATGATATGATCGATATTTCTGGAAATATACTCCACACCATGACTAGTAGCTAGCGCGCTTTTGATGTTTTTGGGTCAAGTATATAATCTTTTCCAGCTTTTATATAAAGATTTTTCAAATTATTTTTTTCAATAATACTGTTTATAAATTTTTTGGTAAACTCTAATTAAGAATTTAATATCGACTCAGAAACAATTGTACCAAATATTGCATGTACCGTGGTTGATGGGTGGACATCATCATAATAGAAAAATCTTCTTGAAAAGCCACATTGGCTGGTATTTTTTACTAACTTTCCGCTAAGCAAACAACTAGATGACAGTATTAATTCATATTTTTCGCAAGATCTCTAATTTATTTTCCATTAATAATTTCTGTACCTCATGTATTTTAATCAAGCGTACATTGATATTAGGCTTGTTTTTACGACTAAGAATTTTATTTCTTTTTGGTCTAAATTCTTCAAGACTTTTTGCAAGTTTTGCGTTGTATAAATCAGAAAAATTATCTGAGAAAAATTTCTTGAGTTTTCCGTCGTCTTTAAATATAAGGACTGTACTGAGAACAAGAAAATCTATTATAATAAAATTTCTATATCCAAGTTTTTGTAATTTTTTTATATTACCAATTATTAGCCTTTCTATTCTGAATCTTTATTCAGAAAGTTTAATAGAGGAATAGCCTAAATAATCAGTTAAATAAAAAAAATCGTTAGGACCAATGCTTATTGAAATGGAATCGTCTTTAATTTGACTCTTTTGAAATTTTCTGCCAAAATCTTTAATGAAGTGCTCAAATTGACTATTAAGATCTTTTTCTACCTATTAATGGCCTGTTTTTTCAAAAATATAATCATTGTAAGTCGTTACTTGGACGTCAGCATAGTTATAAACAGTGTGTTTTGTATAATAACCAGAATATTAATTCCAAACCGGACCGTTTGTCGCTCACTCTCATCAAAAACCTCTTTGTTATCAGGGTAGTTATTCCTGACGCTCGATAGACTGTCTCCGAAAACTATTAGCGACGGCTTACCCGCAATAACGCCAATATCTAATAAAAGAAATCGGATTGATAGGATTTTTAGCATCATAATAAGACTTCTAAATATATAGATAATCTGAAAAGTTGGAACTGTGTAACGTAAAATATAACAAAACTAAAAGTATTTATTTCCGTGGATGAAAATATTTTACTATTCAACATTTATTTTTTTAAGCGGTGTATATTTTATTATTTTTTCTTAGATTTCACCAAATGCTTGGGTATTTATATTTTTTCAAATGTTATATTAAAATATATTCATTTATCTACAGTTATATGTAAAATACATTTTACAAGATCAATTTAGAAATTAAAATTTTTTATCAAGTTCTTGTGTATAGGGATATAATTTTCACCCTCCTAGTTGAATAAATTAAAATATGTCAAGATTTACTTCCTATCATTCAATATTTATATTATGGCCATTTATTTATATGTATAGGCACAATTTACTTGAAATTTTAATTTTATAAGTTTCATGTATTAAAACCAATGACTATAGCTTTACATAATGAGAAGCAAAGAATAAGATTATTTTTATGATAGTATTTTTTAAAATAAGTCACATTTTTGTAAAAATTGCGCATAGAAAGCACCTAATAATAAATTTAAGCGGTTTATAAATCTTGTTATTTTTACGATTACTTGCTATATGAGAGATTCTTTACGAAGAGAGAAATTTTATATATAAAGGGTTACAGCGCATGAAATTTCATTTTTAATCTTTAACCAGTAAATAAAGTCTAGTGTTTTTTTTTTTTAGCAAATAATGCATTCAGAATTAAATGAATAATGGAAATGAATTTTCAATTCTGTCAACAGTGTTTGCAATTTTCGTTTACCCAAGCAAATAACATTAAACTTCAAAAAAGTGTTCTCTTCGTTTTTAATCCTTCATATGCTCTTTTCTTACTTTTTTTCTTTTTCGAATTGGAATTTAAATAAAAAAGTAACCTTGAGGCTTGGAGGGTAATTCTTGTGGTTTTGATAAACCCTAAATATTGCAGCTCTCTATATTTGTACGTCTCTAGGTAGTAATAGTTGATTTTTAAACACACATAAATATAAACTCAAATTTAAATATTAATTCACGTATTCGATATTTTAATATGATTATTGGATAGGGGTACATTCGAAGATAAGTTTATGTTGACGCCATTGATCATATAATTATTTCTTTATATCTAATATTTGCGGGATTATTTACCAAGAGAGAATTTTTATGCATAAAGAGTTACAGCGTGAAAATTTTTTTCATTAAATTATTATTTAATAAAATGTATAGTAATATTTTAAGCAAATAATACTTTTTAGATGAAATGAAAGTAAAGAAATATCGAAACGCCTTTTGAATTTCGTCAATAATATTTACAATCAATGAATATTCAAGCCAATAAAATTAGCTATTTCATAGCATTTTATTCATATAGAATCTTCCACTTAACTAAAAATTAATTCTAGAAAGGCAAAAAATTTTAGTTTTAGAAACAGCCGTTTTTTCGACATTTTTTTTAATCTATAAATTTTTTCACGTTCTAAATTACCCGACTTATTTTACCTCATATTTTTTGTTAGTTTATAGTAAGATTTAATCTTTTATAATATTTATCAATAATTTGTTTTATATTTTCTCTATTTTAAAATATTTCTGGATAATATGTCAAGTAAAAGTTTTTTTACAAGTCGATAAACGTCAAGAATTGCATTTTTTATAAAAAATAAAAGCATATTTTTTATTATAAAAACTTCTAAAATTCTAAACCTCAAAAGATACTTAAAATCCGAATTCATAAAGTTATCAGGCTTGAATCTCAGAATAAAATGATTGAAAGTGGCCTTTTAAAATTATATATGCTTTAATTTTATTATACTAAAAAAATCATATTTTTTATAAGCATTTAATTTTAGGTTGATAAGTAACATATTAAAGTATTAAACTTCATGATCTTTTAAAAAGTATCAATGAACTAAGGTATATGAAAGTAATCCTCAACTATCTTGGGAAACAATGCCAATTCAATTTTTTATTTTCAATTTTATAATGATTCTATGAGTGGATATAAAACCCTCCTCCTTAAATGTTCAAACTTGAAAAACTATATCTTATAAGGTTAAAATCGAATATATTGAACTTGAATTATCTCAATAATAAAAAAAAATAAGATTTTAAAATACCAACCTGTTCGCGAAAATATTTTTTGTCGTTTAGCGTAAAGGTGGTTGTTTTTTTGAATGAGATTTCTGTGTTTTTTTTTTTTTTTCAATTGTGGATATTCAAATATCCTCTAGCTTTAAATATGAATTTTTTTTATAAATAATCTTTTAAAAATAATCAAGGTATTCAGAAACATCTTAGAGCGTTTACCTATAAATCCTTAACTCCAAAAAGAATCGCTGTTAAAAATTAGGTGAAAGATACATTATAAAAATTTAGATATTATCAATAATGACTATCTAATTATTTCATGAACTTAATTTTTTTAAACCTCGGCATTTTATTGGTACAATAACATTAAAAGAAACTATGGAGTAAAGTAGACATAAAAAATAGTAAAGTTGGTGCAAGGCATAAAAAACTAATATTCTAATATAAATTTATTTCTCTACCTGTATACCGGCTGCGTACCTAAAGGTAAATGCGATCAGTATAACAACCGAAAGATCCACCCAGGCATTGGTTCAAGTACGCTGGATGACTGAAGTTACAGGCAGTCATGGAATTAAGCTCGTTCCAACAAAATTGAATTCGTTATCATTGAGCATCTATTCAGAGCCTGTGTCTATCAGAACTAATAAAAAATATGCTTCTACCTAAATGTAGGGATGATCGACCTGACTCTCCGACAATGAGCTGCTAAGCAGCTGAGGTCTGTATTGATATCGAACGCTATCATGAAATACATTATTTCGGACTTTGAGCTGAAATAACATTAAGCGATTTTTATTAAAATTAATTATCATAGCTTGAGGCTTATAATAATCCAATATAATAATTTTTGAGGCTCTAAATATCACAAATAAATTAATCGTTATAATCTAAAAATTTTCTACATTGTTATAAATTATAAAAGATATTTGGGAAATAACACAGTAAACCCAATGTGAAGTTAAATTTGTTAAGTGTAAATATTAAAAATAAAAATTATTGCAGTAAATAATGATTGTATTTATTCTCTTATTAAATGTGTTTCTTTATGAATTAATTAGGTGATGATACCTGTTACATACTATACATTCCCATAGTGACTCAGCATTGTTTAATGTAATAAAATTTTCAGGAGTTTAATTTAATGGTGCTACTGATACATAGATGTGCTGATTTTATCTTTTAATAGCATCGGATCTTTGTTTAGATATGAGTGTGATCATTTTTATAAGGATTTAAATTAAATAACATAGCTGATATAGATCAATTAAAATACAATATTTTGCTAGTATAAGAGGAGCTTGGTGCTTTTAGTGAGATTTTTACCGATATAAAACACGGAAATATTATGTATATCGGAGATAGTTTATTTTTTTACTAGTTGTCGGAAACTGTTTAATTTTGTTTTACTTCTGCCTTTCAATTTTATATTATCGATGATATATTTCTGAAAAATTTACATATTTTAGATTCCGATAAAAATAAATTAGCTAATTCGAAACCAAAAAAATATTAGAAATTCTTATAGGATCAAAGCTGAAATCAAAAAATCATTACATTTTTTTTACTTTTTGCTAAAAAGAATATGATAAAATAGAACTTTGAAGAACAAGTACATTATATCACAAATAGAATTCAAGCAAAACAACATTAAAAAAAAACGTTTCTTGATGATTTTTTATTTACAGATCCGATTTTAAAATGTAATCCATTATACTTGTAAATTTTTTCAAGGGGTTTTAAAGCTATAAAAAATTAACTAAAAAATTTTTTTTGGTTTACTAAAGATAAAACATTTTTATTTTAATTTTAAATTAGATTTCAGAATATTGAGTAAAATAGATTAGTATATAAATCGGGATAGTGAATGTGTTCTGAATATTAGAAAATACTGAGAATACTAATAATAATATTTTAAGAGAAAAAGTGTTACTTAATTAAGAGAACTTACATAATTTCAACAATTAATCCAAAATACTCATTTAATGAGATACAGGGAAAAGTTGAGGTGGAATTCGTATATTTTTTGATACGAGTAAAACGGATATAAAAACTTAAAGCCATTTTTTGTTCTATAATTTATTTCAAGAATAAATAAATTTTATTGAAAGGAAGACTGCAACTAATACTCATACTCATACAAAAATAAAACAAAGCTAATAGATATGATTTCATTAGTTATCCATTTTCAAGCCATTATAATATTTTACTAGAATTACATAAAGAAAATCGGTGTTTCCAGCTGCAAATGTAATTTTTATATTTTAAAAGAATATACACAATATATTTTTTTGCAATAGATCCTATTTTATTAGGCGGAACCAGCAATTAATTAGAAAGAAATTATTTTTCGTTTGATAGTTAATAAAAATATATTACCGTTTTTTGATGCAAGATTATGTAGATTTTAGCAGGCAAAATTTAAATGGAAAAATTTATGTGAGTGAAACATGATTATAGTGAATGCACGTACTGATCTAGGGACTTATTTATTGTTTTTTTTTTTCACAAAGCCTAAAATGTATAGTATTGTTTTAGATTAGTAATGGGTTTTTTTCAATCCTATAAGAATAAAATAATATGACAGAGGTAAGTTATTATTGATTTAATAGTAAATGTGGTTTACTAAAGTAAAGAGATTTTATTTAAAATTAATTTTGTTTTTGGTTCAAGTTTTGAAATAGATAGCTTTAGCACTGTATCACCAGTAAGATTAGAGGTTAGAGACGGGGATTTTGAATAATTATGTGGATTCTGGATAGCGAGTTGGATAGCATGAGAGATTCCGAACAAATAGCGAAAATTGCTTCAGTTTAAGTTTATATGAATGTGAAATCTAAAATTAATTACACTAATGTCTGAATCGACGTGGTATTTATTTATTTCTAATGATAATTTATTTGAAAAAAAAAAAAACAAACGCTATTTTAGGATAATGACAGCTTATTCAACTTTATCGATTGTAATCCAATAATTTATAAAGTGCTATCTTCAGTCAGAATCTCGCATATCCGAGATTCTTTTTGAAGTATTCATTTTATAGTGTTAAATTTTAAAATTTATAAAATTGCTAAAAAAGATTATAATTAGCTTACACGGTCATTGCATTTTTAAAGTATTTAAATTCCATAATTATAAAAGTAGAAAAGTTGAAACGCTTTTTGTATTCCGTCAATAATGAAAAAAATTAATGGATTCCAAGGTAATAAAACATAGCTGCAAAAAAAAAGTTCTCTCTTCGTTTAGAATCTTCCATATGACTTCGGATCAGTTATCTACCCTTCCTGGATGGTTGACTGTTTTTGATCTACCAATCTAGCCAACTGCATCCAATAATTAATAAAATTCGGAGACTCAATTTTATACAGGTATGATTTAGATTAACGGCAAATAATAAAACTGCTTTTTAATTGCTGGCGAATCAAAAAAAATTTTTTTAAATAGTTTTGGACGGCATCGAGTTAATTATTTAGCTAAAATTCCGTAGACATATAGTGTTATTAGTCAGGTTATTTCCGTCGGTTAAGACGTCTAGGTGTTATTAAGACTCAATTCTCGGATGGTGATAAATTATGTCGATGATATTAGCGCAATTAATTTTTTTCACGCAATTTGGAACTTGATCTTATTTTATTTTATTTTTGCTGGTTTAGCTTAGCTTGTTTATGTCCAATTAATAAATACTAAGAATTAGTTTTGTGATGATTATTTCTAGTTGGAATTAGCTAATAGTTAATGTGTAATATCAGAGTTCCTTTTTTAAAAGGTCTTCCAAGCATTTAATTTGCCCTTAAACGGACGCTAGACTATTTTTGATCTACCAAAATTAGCCAACTGTGAGAATTAAAATACATTAATTCAAAGGCTATCAGAATTATTGGCTATACCTATTTTATCAGCAAATAATAAACTTGCTGAATAATCTTAAACGAATCATAAAATTGTCTTTTTTAAAGAGTTTTGGATGGTAAAGGGGTAAAGTAAAAAATATTATGTGGGCTACATTATGGGTTAATCTGACGTATTTAATAGTATGGTATGTATTGGAGGTTATTTCAAAGAGTGGAGCTTTTACTATTAAAAATTTCCTACATAGCAGCATTACTTGTATTTTAAAATCATTTTTGAAAATATAATCTAATGGTTTATCTGATACAGCCAATAAACTTACTTAATTCACATAAGCAAATTGAATTTACAAGAAAAAAAATTTATGTCTCTTCTAAGATCATCCCATAATGTATTTTTCAATAGTACAATATAGGAGATTATTTTGATAAGCCGATCATTTTCCATTATATTTTTCCTTAGTATCAAATTTAATTTAGAGTTTAAATCCAAAAATTTTATAACATTAATGGATTAATTATTATAGCCAATGATCTAAACTAATTATTATTAGCAAATAAAGTTCCCAAAAAAATTTTTTCTACATGTCCCAAGAATTTTCTATATTTTCTAGTTTTATTTTTTTATCAAGTAATTAAGAGGGAGGCTAGATGAGCATAGTTATAATCAATATGGATATTATAGAACAGAACGATATTTAGTTTAGTTGGTATATAATGGTGTAACAAATAGATGTTCTTATAATAGAGGAAATTGATGATTTAGATTCAAGATGAATTAGTCGTGAATGAATAGCCATTAGTAATGGCCCAAGTATATATAGTAATTCTAGATATTAATTCTATTATTATTTGTTTGTACCGCATCCAAAACTTTTTTTAATTTGCATTTTTTTTCTATGAAATTAGTACAGATTAATCAAGCCTTGAGTCTGATTATGAGTAATTGGCCCATAAATGCTGCAATGATTTATTGTAACTAATTCGTGAATATTAGGGAGTAGATGAGATAAAGCTATTGGACTATTGATTTGGTACAATCATTCATTTGGTAATAATATGGATGGCATATCGTATTTGTGTAAAATTTTAGATAATTAGCGCTAAATAATAATGGACGCGCTTTTCAGTATTGAAAGTGTATGGATTGATAGTATAAGTATGAGTTTCAGCTTATAAAAAAAAGTAACCAAGGCTGGCATATTATTAATAATGGGCTTGAATAAGAGAAGCAAAATGGAATGTTAAAATAGGTAAAGTATTATCATAATTGATGACGATGGACGATTTATTAAGGTTCCATCCGTTTAATAGGCTTTGTTAGACTTTTGAGTTCATTCGTTTCGGACATACTACAACCCTTTTCACAGGTGGTTGATTTATTTTGATCTACCAAATGTACCAAATTAGATTCAATAAAAAAGAACATAATTCCAAGGTCGTACTAGTTATTGGTGTATTCTATTATAGATACAAATAGTAAAACTGCTTTTAAATCATTAACATATAATATAATCAGTATTTTTATCGAACATTGGACAGGAAAGGGTTATCCAGCGAAATCGTTGTATTTTATATATCTATTTTAGGATGTAATTATTGCAGTAGTCGGAGTGATTATAGAAAGAGCATTGTACACGGAGGAATTATTTTTGGCAGTAGATTGATCCGATATAATTTCAGAAAAGAAAGTTCATATCTGATAGCTGCTCGAAGAAAATGTTTAAAAGCTCCGAAAGTCGCTGATTTCTGTCAGAAAATGCTTGGGGCTTCCGGAAAAAATAAACTATAATCCCGACAGAGCGCAACTTATATGCCCGCTCTTCGCGGAAAAGTTTTAAAAGTGTTGAATTATTTGCACACATATAACTGTTATGATTCACCCTTATTCGCTGGCAAGCTTTTGATATACAGACATTTAACGAATTTTAGAAAAAATACCCAATATGCAATGGGCTAACAACTTTATATTTCTTATATCGTAATTCACTATAATATCCCTTTTTTTAAGCTATCCTTCATAACTTTTCTCTTCTTAGGCTCAACTACACACTTGTTTTACAATCTCTATAGACTTAAAATGTAATAATTATCTCTGCTATTGCACTACCTTCTTTCATTACACTTACACTTTTGAATTACCCTCTTTTATCTGTCACATTTGCTTAGATAGCCCAAATCTTTCGATCTCAATCTATTTAATTACTAATCACCAATTTTCACGCGATTATCTTTCTATTTTCTCCTATTTATATATTTTCAAATGAAATCCTCTAAAAATGGTATTGATCCAAAAAATCCTTTAAATTTAGCTGATTTTGATGATAATTCCGATCATACAGTTACAAATATATTAAAACAGGCCCAGGAAAAATTAAAAACGAAGTCTATACCTAATCCAAATTCAAAACCCATCAAATTCATCCAATATGCCCCAAATAAGCCCAAAACAAACTCCTCAAAAGAATTTATCAAATTTAGAGTAACTGTCCCAAAAAAACCTAAAGTTCCTCACACAAATTATACTTCTCACAAAATGCTTAATCCTATTACAATCAACGATTCTAGCGACACTTGCTACAGCGTATCTAGCAACATCTTTAACTCATCTCCTCAAATCAATATTCAAACCCCTAAATTATTACCTTCAAAAATTTCCCCTATTCCTTCGCCAACTCAACCTCTACCGATAATAAATAGATCCCTTAATTTTATAGATACACCTCCAAATAATCAAAATTACATCGAAACCTTAAAACATGAACTGGAATTTGATTTTGGTTTCCCTTTCCACTTGATAGTTTCAAAACTTGTTCTAATGTCTGCTAAAACCATCCCTGTTATGTTCATGCCTGCCAGACTCCCAATGCTAATACATGATTTAATCAGTGGTAATCTCCCTGAATATTTTTTCTATTCCTTACTCTCATGTTCATCCAGGTACGCCTGGATCATCCGCACTACTTCAAAAATAAAAACTGAGCATAAATATGCTGAAATTGCTAAAAAACTAATTTCTCAGAATATCTTCACTAACAACCCGTACTATATATGGTCAACGATCCTCCTATCCATGTACTTCTTTGGAACAACAAATTCCTTTGGTTCTATCGACTACGTTGGTAAATATCTTTTCTTTTCCCTCTTAAATTAAATTCCACTTTTATTAAATTCTTTTTTTGACCAAAGTTTTAATATAATTCTAATTCTAATTCTACTTTTAGGAACCGCAATAGTGTACGTATATTCGCTACTTCTAACCCCCTTTTTATTTTAAAGCGTCATTTGCTCTGCTATTGATTTTTATTAGCCATAAAATAAACTTTTTAATTTTTTTTTTTTTATTTGCGTTTCTAGGCTTGCTAAAAAATTGAAGCTAAATAGCATTGACTCCCAAAAATACAAGAAAAGGAACAAGTCTTACGAAGAACTCGAGTTTCTTCGCCGCATTTGGTGGTCACTGTTTATCTCCAACATTCACATTAATATGGGGACATCACTCTTGTCTTTAACTAACTGCAATGATATATCCGTAAACTTCCCCAGAAACGACTTTTATTGGAAATACGGCGGTGTTTCTCCAGATTGCCCTAAAATTCTAAGGCCTTTAAACTCGATTGCCAATACTTACGGGCTCAGCAGCCCTATCTACCAAGACGGATTCTACTTCATATGTGATGCATATTTACACTTCAGTATGACTATTTTGTATCTAAACTCAAGATGGCTTAAAAAAAATAAAACTAGTAAAACTAATGACCTCAAGTTTAACCACATCGCTAAATTAGTAAACAGGTTCAAAGTCAAACATAATAACAAATATTCAAAAAATCTTGATTTTCCAAGCATAGACGACCATTTTAGTGAAAGTGTCACTTCATGCAAAATATTTCACAACAACCACTTCTCTTTCCACTCTTTAGCTGTAATTAACTGCATGATTGTTTTATTGTACCAGTCTGAGCTAGTTCGAATAAAAGAATATCCTATCAGTAGTAGTCGAATTAAATTCGCAAAGAACATGTGTCTAAATACCTCATTAAATCAATCATACTTGCTAAATACTCGGTTTAAAAACGTTCCTCCTCTTTTCTGGGAAGCTTCCACTTCTGCTCTTGCTCTTTCACCTTCAGTAATTCTCTTGACAAACCTTTTTGATAATAATTCTAGTTACGGGAAAGATATTTTAAATTCATACAGCACATTAGTCAATTTTTTCAGCACTCTATCTTCTTACCACGACTCGCCAAAGATTTATACGAAATCGCTTGGAGATATCTCTTCAAATTTAAAACCAATATATAATTTCAATTCCAAAAATAAGGATCTTGTTTATCTAATGCGCAAATATGCTATATACAAAAACGATACTAACCCATGGCTAGTTCCTATTTATAACGCTTACTTAAAGTTTAAGTGTTGCCCTATTATCAACAATAGTACATTAATAACAGCAAGATACCTAGAAAAAGGAAAACAGGATTTTTTATAATCAATTACATAAAAAAATATTAATTTTGAGAACCAAGTTCCACCCACCAATGTAATTATACTTTTTAAAACTAATTTTCTTTCCTAATAAATCATATTATAACAACAATGTGTGTTTATTTTTGATTTTTAATGATATTCCAATTTTTATCCTAATTTTTCTTTTATTCAAATTTAAAGTAAATATTCAGATAACAAATACACTCTCTATCAGCCACATATACTATAAATTATTAAAAAAATTTCTCATTAAAAACCATATTTAATAAAAAATTTCCAGCCAACCTGAAATTAAATATTACAATTCTTTTCGTTCGTTTATATATTCATTATAGACTATAATTTAAACTTTCTAATAAGAAATTGCCACAGCTACTGAAAAATTATATTCATCTACAGTAATATAATTTTTTTCAGCTTTTTTAATAGCGAAATTAATGTACCAAATGACTGAATGCGAAGAGCATGATCAAATGGCAAAATATAAATTTTTTATATCGCTAAACAGGCTAAATAAAATAATTATTTAAAATAAAATCGCCCTAAAGTATTTCTTTTTTTTTATATTCAAAGTATCCAAATAAGTTTCGCATGGGCAGAATAAACTTGTAGTATTTACTCATTGTGCTTTATTATTTATGAGCCAATAATGTTGAGATCTATCTGAAATAATAAACAAATATTAATTTAATTGGCTTGCTTTTGCTGTCCAGAAAAATATACTATCTGTGGCAAAAACATTATTAAAGTCAATTTTTTCATAGCTTTTTTAAAGCCTTAATTAAACAGAACTCTTTTTTGAAAAATACAACTCTATTCCGCAACGATTAACTAAATGTATAAATACCCGTCTTAATTTAACAGAACAAATGTAAAATACTCCAAACACTGTTCAATTAATCAAATAATACGATATTTTATTTCTCAGGAAAAATACTGCTTTAAAAACTAAGCTGATAAGAGTAAATATTAATAACTCGCTATTTTAAATATACCATATTAATTCTATAATAATAGTAAAATTAATACAGAAAATTATCAAATACTCGAAGCTTACAATAACGCACAAAACAAGCAAACAAATCGTTAAACTCTCTTATCTAATCTGGCCGTTGTAAATCAAGCTTAACGTTGCTAGTAATAAAGAAAATTTAAATCAAAGCTGTAAATAATGTTTTTCGATATGAGCTCATTCGTGCCTACCGAGACTGTAAGCATATATACAGCTCTCAATGTAAGAACCATACATTTCTGTTTTAACAAAATAGCATATAAAAAAATATAAATTCTGAACTTACTTTCATTATTATAATACTTATATGTGTGTTTTTTTTAATCATTAAACTTACTAACCTAGTATTTTTTTTACGTTAAAAATAAAATTATATCAGAAATACTATTTTGTGCTAAGAAATAATACACACGAATACTACAGGCTGCTAAAAATCGAAATAGACGAAACTCATAACGACGAACCCGTTGTCGTTGACGATGGCGTATTTTATGACGACTATGAGTATCATAGATTAATTAGTGATATCTCATCTTCCTACGAAAAATTTGGCGGACTCACACAAATCGTTTCGAAGTCTCCCGGGGTTATTGGTTAGAAATCTCGAATCATTTAAATAGCTATAAACTCTTCAGTTTTAAAACACTCGATACAATAGCTGACAAAAAAATCATTTTCTTCTGCTATTTTTTAGGTTTTGTGAAATTTACTAAGGGGTACTATGTCTCCGTCATTATAGACTATAAAATTGTTGCTCTTGTAGGCGGGCACTATATCCACCACATTGAAAAAGCAAAGCTGATACCTTTATTCAAAAAAAATGAAACTTGCCCAAAAGAAGAAAGGTATTACAGAACAATTCATACCAATTCTTTTTTCTTTTTTTAATCCCTATGATTATATTTTATTCGCTCTTTTTATTAACAAAATTAAATTAAAAATTAGATTTATTGCTGTCTTCCAAAGTGTCGACTTGGCACGGAACTTTTATTTTAGGTAGCCTTTTCACATCTATATACTCCTCCCACTCTTTTTTATTTTTTTTTATTTTCCAAGCAAATAGATACGCAATTATCTTTTTTTTTTGCCTAATTTTAATAACTATCAAATTATTATAAAAACCATAACCGATTTATAAATACCAATACCCAGTATATTAACCCTGTTGAAAATATTAATAGTCACACATACAACCTCGCAAATACGCTGCAAAAGAATTTATCCAACGACAAAAATAACATCAACAGCGACCCAAAAAACGATGACATTTTTCCACATCTTAACTCAATGTTCATTTGGAATTACCAACTCATATCTAACGGGAAAAAAAAACTCGGCATTGATACAAGCTGGATGATACCTTTAATTCATGGATACACAGATCAATCAAGTAAGCTTTTTTTTTTTTGTGCTGCTAATAGCGTTTTTATACTATTATATCAACAATGGCTTACTGCATCCCCCTTTTTTTTTATATTCTTTATATTCTAGACCTAAACAAGTAAGCAAATAATATTTTTTTAGCTAAATTATCTTTTTCAAACTCAAATCATTCTTCTCCATAAAATTCAAATAAGCTTATACTTATTCAAATTCTTTTTGAATTTACGAAATTATTATAATACTAAAAATAAATAAATTTATAGGAATGTATATGTAATTTTAATCGCAAGAAGATCTAGAGTATTTGCTGGGGTCCGTTTCATGAAAAGAGGCGTAAACGAGAAGGTAATAAATTATACCTTTCCTTATAGTAAAATGTGCGAAAAATGGTTTACGCTGTTAATAATTTAAAAAAATATTAATCATAATCTTTTCATACATATAAATTTTATTTAAACTCTCAAAATTTATACTTTCATTAGCGTAAAGATAGATGTTTACATTACTTAATGTTTATAAATATAAAATACGCGCTCTTTATTAACGCCATTTTTAATTAAAATAAAATAGGGTTATGTTGCGAATGATGTTGAAACTGAACAAATAATCCATACTATGGATACCACCTCATTTGACCTACCTTACCTTGGAAAAAACTCAAACCCTTCATACACATCATTTGTTCAACACAGAGGGTCAATACCATTATTCTGGTCGCAAGATACCTCTGCAATGAATCCGAAACCTCCCATTGAACGTAATTTTCTTTTTTTTTTTACTGTATTAAACTCTTAAATGTTTCATAATTCCTTTTATTTATATGTTAATTTTATAAACATATTTTTTTTTTATTTGTATAAATAGTAAATATTAGAGACCCTTATTTTACTGTTTCTCGTGTACACTTTGAACAGCTATTTGAAAGATATGGATCACCCGTTATTGTTCTCAATTTAATCAAGGTAAGATATTATTTTTATTTTAAAGCCTTATTTAACGTACTTATCGCCATATTAATTATCTTTTGCAATTTAATAATATTGCATTGCATTTTCTCTATAAAGACAAAGGAATCAACAAAACGCGAGTCTATTTTAGGCGAAGAGTTCACGGAATGTATAAATTATTTAAACAAAGTTATCGACGAAAGGAAAAAGCTCTTGTATATAAGATGGGATATGTCAAGAGCAAAAAATAACCGCGAAGATGATGTTCTTGAGATTCTTGAAGAAATCGCTGAAGAATCTCTTAGCCTTACAGGCTTTTTTCATAACGGGCCTGAATTATACACTAATTTTGTTAAGCACAAAAACATGTTTGATACTCAAATTAAAGAATTTAAAAAAGACCCTAGCTCATCAACAACATTCGAATTTGATGAACCTATCAAGAGAAACCATAAACAGTATCAAAACGGTGTTGTCAGAAGTAACTGTATAGATTGTTTAGATAGAACAAATACTGCACAATATATAATAGGAAAAGTAGCTGCCGCTCACCAATTGTACGCTTTGGGCCTCATCAATGAACCTTATTTAGCATTTGATACTGACGCCATCTTTATGCTTGAAGCTATGTATCACGATTTAGGTGACACTATTGCTTTGCAGTATGGAGGCTCAGAACTAGTCAATACTGTAAGAACGTATAGAAATAACAATAACTGGACTAGCCATTCTAGGGACATGATTGTCTCCATCAAACGATACTACTCAAACTCCTTTGTTGGTAAGATCATTTATTAATTTATCAGCTGCCCTAAAGGAGCTTTTTTTTTTAGCACCCCTATATCCTAAATTTTGACATACATAAAGAAAGAAATAATGGTTATTTTTTCTTTTTCAAAGTAAATAGCTTTGAAAATCAAAAATCTATGCTGCATTTTAAAAAATACTAAATATTTTTGTGTGCTCGCCCACATTTATAGTTTAATCGATCCTCTACAAATTTAAATTATTTCATATTTGTTTTAATAACCGTAGATGCTGAACGTCAAAATGCAATTACAATGTTTTTGGAAAAATCTGACTCTACGCAGAACGATGATATAAATGATATAATTATCGATGCTGATGATCCGTTTCATAGTAACGATATAGCTTTAGGATTCTTGAAGAACGCGTAAAAAAATTTTTTTTTACAAGACTAGTATTATGCTTTTATTTATATCAGGAATTCTCTTTTCAGGACATTATAATTCCAATTTTTGTAATGGTGCAATTTGAATCATGTTTAATGATTTTTGAATTGATATTTTATATAGGCCACAAAAAGAAAAAAGTCTGAGTCCAACTAAACTTGAAAAATCATCAGATCTCAGTAAAGTATCAAACTTTTCAGCTTCAGAGCCACCAAAAGCATCAGAATATAATTCAATTATTAGTACATCAAATGTTTCAGAAAGCCATCCATGCAGTATTTATAAAAAAGAATCCAATAGTATGAACTCCAGATATAAATTTAACTACTGGTTAGAGTATTATAACCCTAAATCTTTAACTCATTTTGACTCGCTATTTTTATCCCACATAAATTCAAACTCCAAATACAATTCACAGTAAGCACGTCTATTCTTTTTCTCTGAGTATAACTGCTGTTTTTTTAATTTTTTTCTAATTGGTTGTGCAATCTTATTTTCATCAACTTTCCCCCCAAATTATCATTTCATAAAACCATTTCACCAAAAAAAAATTTCAGATATTTATTTCTCTTTCTTAACTGATCTCGCTTAAATGTTGGAAATTTATCTAATGCTAAATAATTTATAGACCTCACTCAATTAACACAGGTCCATTTGTGTCAAAGAGCGGTGCGATAAACTATAACGATAGGTATATCGAGTTTAAAGTCGATTATAATCAAAATTATACTTTAAGGATATTGATTCATTCGTAAAATTATACACATTACTTTCAAATTAAAACTTTATACTAATTTCAAAATAGAAAAAATGTACGAACAAGGTCAAAGTGGTTAGACACGAAGAGCTCCCCTGTTGGTAAAACGTCAAAGAAGGTAGATGGTCGCTTTTACCAACCCGATAAAAAATTTAACAGCGTTATTTTGAAAGAAAATGGTTTGGCAGATTTATATTACTCTTTTTTTATAATACAATTAATCATAATTAATTTGTATATATATATTTTAAAAAAAATTTTTTTTATAGAAATCAATCCATATGATAAATTTGAAGAAAGCTTGAAAACAACAATAGATTATAGTTTGAAAAATTTAAACATTTATAAAGTATCTGAAGAATCTGCAAAGTTATACGAATCGTAAAATTTTAATTTTTTTGCTCTGGTCTTACAAAAAAGACTAATATTATTACGATTTTTTCAAAAAAATCTTTTTCTTGATACGGTTTATTATAACCTTTTATTTTCACTTTGGTAGATATTCGAATCAAGTTTATGAATGGCCAAAGTATTACGATAAAAGCTCAAAAAATCTTACTGTAAATACTATTTTACCATAAATAAAAATTTATCGCTAAATATTTCTCCTATTAATCTCATCCATATATTCACAATATTTTAGAACATTGAAGTTATGAACGAAGCTATAAACCCTGTTAACTCGATGGAAAACGGATTCGATCCTGAGATTCTTAGCATTCCAACAGTTGGTACTAGTGACGAAAATTTCTACAAATCTTACACAAATTTGGATTTATTAGAAAATGCATGGAAAAATATCAAATAAATCTCGATTTTGAGTTACTATATTAGTTCTTTATTCCTTTGAAAAAAATCTTATTAAAACCATACTAAAAGCAATAGCAAAAGAAAATTTATACCTTAAAAATACAAATTCATCGCTATTTAATTTTAAATTAATGAGTTTTATATATTTCTTTATGCCTAATGTTTTCATAAACATATTCATTTTTTTTATCAAACTAGAGTTGCCTACCAAATTATTGAGCTTGAAACGACAAAATTTGTATAAGGTATTCGTGCTACCCAATTTCTAATTCTTGAAAGTATAAGCGAATCACCAGCCCCCTTAAACCGATACCCAGAGGGTATGGAGCTGCTAGAACGGTTTAGAGGGGTTTAGTGATATTTTTTTGCAAAAAAATATTCTTTTTTAAATACTTTATTTTAGTATTTTATACATCATTATTTTATTTTAAATAAATTTCTCGTAAAAAAAAACTGAGATGGAGCATATTAAATTTTACCGTTTTATTCAAAATACTAAAAAAAATTAAAATCGATAAGTAAATAAAATAAGAATGGATACAAATTACATATTAGTTATATCAGTATAACCTTATCATTTAGAGAGATACACTATAAGATTAAATAATTTCATTTTAGATTTTTGCGCCGAATAATTTATAAAATTTACCTTCAATTAAAGAATGAAGGACTAGAGAAAATATCAAAGCTTTCATATACCTTGATCGAAGACCAGTATGGATAAATTTGATCCTGATTACTTAAATAAAATATACATATCATCTCATATAAGAGTCAATGGTACCTTTTGATCCAAAAGATATTTGAGACTAATCTATATGATTTTCCAGAGATCAGATATAGCATTACTAGAATAAGATTTTTTTTAATATAACTGAGCATAAAATGAACATATAATTCTGTTATTATATTCCATAAATTCTGGTTCAACGTTTCAAATTTCACCTCGCCGAATAATAAAGCATCGATATCGGTAACGAAAACTATTTTTGGACTTTATCAAGTTCATTTTGTATTACTACTCGATAAAATACCGATATTTATATAATTCCAAATTAGAATTCGGAAAAAACCATAGATAAATATTGAAACTATGCTAACTACTACAATGATTTTACACGTAGCGAAAAAAAGAGCCAAATAACGCAAGAATAATTTAAAAATTGGTATAAAAACACCTCAATTATATCGTGCTTTCCTGATTTCCATATAAGAATTATGAATCTGGAAATAACCAGAAAATTTACCAATGGCAAATAGCGACCCATTATATCATAAAAATCTAACTATACTGAGATTGAGCTTTCGTTTCCTTAGAAAGTTCCATCTGAACACAAGTACAAACAGTCTATTCAGTTACAACACTGCAAAGTTCCGATAAACTCATATACAACTATACTGAAGTCGATTAAAGCTAAAAGATTTCCTAACACCAGTGAAAATTTTTCTGAGAGATCATTCCACGCAAGGATGTTTCAATATAGATTATGAACTAAATACTGGTATGGGTGCCTAGCTGTATACAATTTAGAGTTTTTCAAAACTAACTAGCACTATATAGGTAAAGATCAATCATTAAGAAATTTTGACTTTATCGGCAGATTTCTCACAATCCCCAAGGAGATTGGGGAACTGCACCCTGTTCTAGACCTTCCGAAGCTCAATCTCCGCATGAAATAACAGAAATTCAAGATTATGACACTGACCTGCATCTGCCCCAAAATCCGCTGGAAGATCTATATCACATACTTAATATACTAGGATGAATTAATCAACATCCTTGTTTTCAGGAAGTTAATAAATTGGCTCTGTTTCCACCGGAATATCAGCTACTTTCAGGTCCGTGTTTTGAAAATCGGGTTGGCAATGAATCCGTGGTATTCACATTTATTTTATTCAGGAACTGGAATAATCTAGAACGTAGGTAAAAAAATAACTTTCTATCCGAGTCTATTGATGTTGTGATAGATCAAGAAATTCTTAATGAATCAACTTGCGTCTATTGTACCCCAAATTATCGTTTTTTCGATTCAAATCCAGCCCTGAAAAGTCATCAACCATACCATCGTGTTAAATAAACAATCTTGGGATCGAAACTAATACAAGGGATATTTCGCAAAAAATTCCATCTATCAAGATCTGAGATATACTTTTAAAATCCAGAAAACTGCTAATCAGGTATCAAAAGACATTCAGGTGGAAAAATAAATTCCAGTAGCTCTAATATCTGCGATTTTCACTCTAAGCATTCTCATTTAACTTCAAATCGGATCACTATCCAAATAAAATTCACGGACGTCGTATTTAACTCTGAAGAATACGGTAATATAGAGCCTGACATTCCGGAAGAACCAGCTGTCGTGATAGAACTTAGGCACATACTTACCAGATATACAAGAACTGGAGGGATATATGTAATCCATTGAATTAAAATTAGGGGCTGTAGTAGGACTCCACACCTACTCCAGAATATGGAACCCAAAAGTAACTAAATTTTGCATCGATGCAATGGAGCTACCGATGATGACTTTTGATCTAAAAATCGATAGTTTAGTGGGTGTTTCAGCGATTTTCTAATCATAAAAAATAACCAAGCTATCATACTTCATGGAATTTGGCTGCACATTCTCCCCATTTCTGGTGGAAATATCAGAGGAAATTTGATCAATCTGCAAGATAGAACACAAAAAGCCCCTAAATAAACTACGATATGTCTGTATTGGATCCAAAATGCATGAAAATCACGCTGATATCTCAAAATGAATGATCTCTACTCCAGGAGACATTCTCAATTCTTATATCATAGTTTAAGCCGAACGAGGTAGATATTTTTGCTTCATAAAATAACAAGAAATTTAAAAGGAACTAATTTGAGTACCAGGAAACCAATCCGCTTCGAGAGTTGCATTGTCTTGGAAGATCAGCTGTGTTTCCTGATAATTCAAGGTCTCAGAATTTATACCGTCAAAACTTTTAATTTATCTATTGACGGTCCAACATCAATCCAGGTGCATTCCTATTCAGTAGCACATCTTATATTGAAGATTCTCTAGAGAGATAACCTTTCCAATTTCTGCACCTAATATTATAAATACTGTAAAGGCTGGAATTTAAAGTTGGTTTTTTTTGTTAAATATAAAGTGGGAATAGGTGAAAAAAAAAAAATAATGACTAATGTGAGAACTAAGAAGTAGGTAGTAAATAAATCAAACATCTTGATTTTCGAGGGATGGGAAAGCATTCGTTTAAGAATCTTTATAAAATATAAGTTATCTTTAGTGTAATTGTAAAACTTTGGCGCTTATTTTGCAGGGTTTACTAAGGTCATTGTTTTGCACAATAGTCACTGTAAAACCTGAGATTTTTACGGGCAATGAGGCAGTAAAAATGAATTCTTACTAATACTCTGACATAAATCCATACTGTAGATAAAATTAATTAGACTCCATTAATTCCTACAAACCCATTCTGTTAAAGTTATTCAAAAAAAACTTCAGAGATGGCTAGGAATCTAATTTTATTTGAATTTACTAAGGTGTAGAATGGATTTTCAACCAGTCCTTAGTTAGGCCAAAAATAGACTCATAATCTTTGCTAAATGTATTTAGAGAATCGATGCAAACAGCAGTACTCACTTTCAAGCAGCTATCTGCGAAAAATGATGGTTTTTGTGTGCTAAATGATTCTATGGAGCCACTGAAACTCACATAATTTACATTCCTTGTACTCCCTTCGACCAAAGAGAACTGTATCTAGTTATACTAGCTCCGAATGAAAAAAAAAAAAAAAAAGAGAAACAGCACAGTAGAAAAGCATTGCTTTACCAGCCTTCAAATAGGTCCAATTCTATCTCCACTGTTTCCCTAAAAAGTCTACAGAGATAAGAATGCTTTCAACTTAAATCCAATACCTCATGGGTTCAATGTTGATTGGATAGCAGACGAATTATGCGCTTTGATAAAGGGTAAAAAAACCCATATCTATGAGCAGTATATTACGAGATGCATTCACTCGATTTCTGGTTTAATACACTGCGAGTCTGGTATTCTGATACCAAAAATTAGAGATATCGATGCTACACTAATTTCTAACTCATAGGTATCATCTAATGAAATAGTTTTTCGAGCACTCTGATCGAAATAAAATATCTTTGATAGATACTATCGTCTCACAAGTAATATATCGAATAACATGACTTATTGTATTCTAAATTAGGAGTAGCTTTAACTGTATCATTTCTGATGTACAGAATTACAATTAGTCGTGACCTTTAAAGTAAAGATTAATTCAAGTTTTAGGAGGAGAGGAGATATATCAAAACACCACCAAATATCTCCGATGACTTTGCCGAAATATAGTGTTTACTCAAACTGAAAACTTCTTATAAAATCAAAAATTTCTTAGTTCATTTTGTTTGGCCTTGATTTTTATTTTCTTTTAATATTACGATTAGTTTTGCCAAATAAGATGGTAACACTTAGTATTTATCCTTTCCTATTATAATATGAATTTATCTTTGCTCTAAAGAGCTTGATTAATTTTAACATGATTTTTTGTCAAATTTTCTATTAACTCTTTTTCTCCTGGTATACCATTTTTGTATACAAAATATAACCAGCAAAACTCAGTTAAAACCAATTAATTCCGAGGCCTTAAAATATATTGGTATAATTCATATTAAAAGCAAATAATAAATATGCTTTTTTTTAAGAGTTTTTGACGAGATAGAGGATAATATTGGCAATTCACTAAAAAAAAAAAAAAGCTACCTATTGTAACATTCAATAATAGTTAACTATAAATTCTTGCCAATAATCAATACAAAATCGAATGGTTAATGGTGCATATAATGGTGCCATTGGTCAAAAAAATATTTACTGGAGAGAAATATATAAACTTTATAAAAAATCTTTAGTTCAAACATTTATTCCATTGATCAAAACTAAGTCTGGAAAGCTTAATTAGAATAGTTTCAAAAATATCTTTGTTTAATTAAAAAATCCATTTTTGTTTCACTCACTTATTATAATTCAATCGCAAAAATCGAAAACTAATTTGTAGTCTTCAAAAAATTATTAAGTATCAGTTTAGTACTTATTGATCATATTTATTTGCTCTTTTTTTTTTTTACTATCCAACAAAATTTCTTTTATCTGCATCTCTTCTCACCGAAATAAAGCAATAATATAAATTGTAAAAAAGGTCAAATCTGGCCTTAATTCCAAATTCAAAGGTTCAATTCTAAATTAGACAATATTCTTTTTCAGATTTAGTCAATTTCAATTCGATTATCAAAAAATGAGTACAGCTTTCGATTCTGTACCTAAAAAGAGAAAGAGAAAGCCTTGTGAAATTTGCGGACTGAAAAAATGGAGAAAAAATGATATTGGTAGATTAGAGTGTCCTCTTGGGCACGAATATGTCGTAAGCTTTTTTTTTTCTTTAAAAATATATTAATATCCCTCATTATCAATTATTTTGCCATTATTTTTGTTTGATAAATTTTCTGAAGTATTTCTTAAATATGATTTACAACAATAGCCGACAATATCATTTACACAATTACAATAATCTAATTTACTTTAAAGTATGTATTTATTAATACAAATATATTTTTTGTAGGGGTTTGTTGAAGAAGAGTTAGATTATGTAGAGGGTCAAATATACAAAAGAAAGTTAACCAAAAAAACCAAAAAGTCCAGAATTATACAAAGTAAGACAATTCACTTTAAACTAACTGCAGTTATCTTAGCGGAAGTTTGATTTATGAATTTTTTTACTATAAAATTTTATAAATAAATAAACTTCACTATTTATACTAAGCTTCACATAGAAACTTTATGCTATATATATAATTTATCTAGAAAATATATATCCTAAAAAATTCTTTATATTTAATCATTATTATAAGGGTTTTACTCTGATAGGGGAGATTATTTATTTATAAAGTGCCTTCAGATCCTTCTACAAACTCAAGTGGATAAATTAATTAAAGAATTCGGTGCTCCTGAAGAATTAGAGGTACGTTTTTTTTTGTGTTTATATTTATACATCCCTAATCCTTCGCACTATAATTAATTTGTGTATTTATTAAAAAATAAAAAAAACTTTAGGAAGTGGTAAAAGAGCTTTGGTTTCTGAGGTTATCCGATTTAAAAATTACAAGAGATTATGACGATGATTTGGAAATTCATGGAAATTTGGCTAACGAAATATCTAGCTCTGAAAACGAAAGCGAAGATGATTCTCATATCCATAAAACCACTTCTGAGATCAAATTCAATGAAATGGATTTACTAAATGAAATTTCTCAAAGCGCTCATCTAAAAAATTTATCGAAATATGATGAAACAGATGACGAGGATCAGGTCGAATTAGAAAATAGATACAAAATTCTTGACGAGGAAGCTAAGCTAAAAGAATCTATTACTTCTCAAAAATCTAAAAAAAGAAAAAATAATACTAGAGGTTTTGAATCAGATAGTGATAGTGAACAAGCCCTCCATTATAATAAGTATTCTTATCGGTATGGTAATTCGAGTGGTAATGAAGCTGATAATAATTCCGAAGATTTAATTACTGATACTTACAATTCGGACACATCAATCACTAATATCCCAAGATCTAATCAAAACGTTCCGTCTTTTACTCCATTGATTAAAAGAGTTAGGCTCAAAAATGTAAATTACAAATTTCTTAGAAAGCCTAAAACTAAATTCTTTCGAGGAATTTCTAGTGACATTGGTAAAGTTTCTATTATTTGGACGCCAATTATATGTTATTTAGCTCTAATTTATTTACGCTTCCCTGTTCTTCTTGCTGATGTTCATAGGCAAGTTATTTAATTTTCAGCTTTTATTTTTTAAATTGATATTATCTTATTTGATCTACGAATACCATTTTTTTTTATAGACACCCATTTTTAATTATTATTGTGATACATTTTAAACGAAATTTGTTGGCGGTATTTTTTAATTTATCTATATAAATTTTTTAGATGGATATCTGAAGAAAGAATTCCTTACACATCAACTCTTAAATTGATACCACTGCAGTGGAGATTGCGACTATCGCCTAGCCATATTAGCATGCTAAATAAAAATGTAATGTCATATAAAAATATACCAATATATTTTCTTTCTAGTAAATAATATCATTAACCTTTGGGTTATTTTATAATAATTTATATGATCTGGTATTTTTAACTTTTTTTAAATTTAACATTTCTTTTTCTCTAATAAACAGACTCCACCAAGCTTAGAGCGCATGAAACACGTTCTAGCATTAATGGCCAGAATGTACGAGCTGAAATTTGAAATTAGAATACCAGTTTGCAATACTTTTCTTTATACGCATGCTATAGTTCAGAGACTAAAGTTACCTATTCAAATCACCTTTTTTGTTGACCAAATTATTAAACAGATCTCAGATTGTAATCGCAAAGCTCAGGTCCCATTAGAAAATAATTCTAAAATAAAATTTAGAAATAATCCAAATAGTGAAAAGCTTGTAGCCGCTAGTGTAATAATTGTTCTCAAATTATTATATGGCCTTGATGGTGTTTATCGGAATCGCCTAGACGTTCAGCACTACCTGGATATTTATGGTGATAACAAAACTAGATCCCCTACTATTAATGATCTATTGGATTTTATTAGATCTGATTTTTACATGCAGCTTATACCATCAAGATTTTTATGTTTAACAGTAAACGATCGAGTAATGCTTAATCGATACTCAGAATACCTGGATAGGTTGCTTTTGTTAGAAGGTGTTAGTTTTTTAGTGAAGGCCCGCAAGAAATTTGCTAATCATCTAAACTCAACTTTTGCTGAGCTGCGATATTATCTAGAAAATGATAACTGCATTGATGACAATTATAGCTCTATTAATGACTTTCTACAAAAATATTTGAATGAAAATTGGTCTTCTTTTGGTAATTCAAAAAATTCTAAAAGATACGAATCTCATCACGAAGCTGGAATTGATGAAGATATAAATGTATACAATTTTAATAATATTGGCAATTCTGGGGATTCAGGTATGTGCTTCGATTCTGCTTATTGCTTTAGTTCTGGAATTGCACAAAAGCCATTATCAGAGCTTGATTCTCTTTTATTAAACAAAAACCTGAACGAACAAGGAAATGCTTTAGAAAAAAGCATCTCTTCAAATGAAAACAATCCGCTAGATAACTTTGATTTAAACTCATCTTACCCTTTTAGCCCATATGTCAAAATATTTGATATTTTGAAAATTATAAATGTTAATAATTATAGAAAGTCTGATTTTAAACAGGAATACACACCAGACCAAGGTTTAACCGAATCGGAAAACGTAGCTGAAGTCAATGAAATTTTCAATCAGTCTTTAAAAATGGATGAAATTATCACTATGGAAGATTCACAGGAAAACATGACCCAGTTAGGAACAAATATGTTTATAGATATCAATTCATTTGAGCAACCATCAATAGTTCCTGAAACTCAAATTTATAATAGTTCGATATCAGATATCCAAGGTACAAAAAATACTAGCGATATAATCGACGGCGCTAAAGGATCTGACTTTTTTGAAATGGTTGAAAGCTATTATAATGCAGTAAAAAACAGCTATCCTCCAAAACTGCCCCAATTGGAGTACTACTTTCGTGATTACGATTCGATCTTAAATGGACTGATAAAAAGCAGCTTCCATCAGCATTTAGGAATACCATTGTTAACTGAAGCACAGAAAAGCATGTTTCTGACCTCAGAAGAAGTTTCAACTAATTTAAAAATAGGTACCGATGATTCTATAAAAAATAAAAATGAACAAGACTTAAAAATAGATTTAGATCCACCGCCAAATCAACAAACCAAAAATTTGATGTTCAGCGGAGATATGATTCCAGTTTATTTGATGAATAGCAAAGAGAATGGTATTACTATGGGGGATTTTCCTAGTGACTACAGCAACTTGCTTATATATATGGCTGATTTATGCGGCCTTGATGAGATCGAACTTCATGAGCAAGTGACTAACATAGAAATCAACCTACTTAAGAATCAAATTGAGATGAGGCTTCGGATTAGCGGCCCTGCTAATGCTAGATCTTATAGTGTAGGGTTAGATAATTTTGATATTAATAGCGGCAAAGATAAGGTCGAAAAAACCTCAATCGATAATAATATAAGTGTCGAAGGCATAGAGAATAATGTAAATGGCGAAGATGATATTTATTCAAGCAAGATGGATATTGTAGATATTAACGACGAAGAGCTAGCGGGAAGGTCATACATCAAAAAGAGAGTCACGAAAGGAATTTTAATGGAAAATAAAAAAGATTTTTTCAGATCAGTAGAAAAATATTTATCTAATAAGTCCAAATTCATTGGAGATGCAGATGGTAAATCGCCGAAAAATATGGACCAAATTAACGATTCGAAAGACAATTCTATTAATCAAAATTCGAACATGATTAGCGATTTTTCTCTCCTAAATATTAATGACATCGAACAATGTCCATCTATTAAATTAGAATTAAATATCGATGAATCAAGTATATGCGATCGCAAATATATCAAGTCCACTTTTTATGATGCAGAACTTTAATTGATTGATTGTTTTTTTTTTTTTTTTTTAGAATTTAACTTATACTACATCTACAGATCTCATTTAAAAAAAAAATACATTCTGTTAACCATTTAATTATATGTACCTCTAATCATTATTAATAATTGCAACCATCATATCCACCACATTTTTTATATAAAGAATATCCAAAAATAATTAATTTTTATATTAAATTAAAAAAGCCCCCGGCTGCTTGTTTTAGGTATGAAATATCTTTGCATAAATAACGATTGTGTTTATGACATTAACTTTATTAAAAGATTTTTTTTTGACTATTTAATGCTCTTCACTATTTTCTATTAAAGAGTAATTATATTTTAAGAAGCTAAAGATTTTTAGAAACTGGGCTTTTCACAAAAAAATAAGTTTGGAATAAATCAATATGTAAATGAATTCTATTATTTTATGTAGTTATTTAGTGAAAAATTAAATTACATTCAATAAAGGAAAAAAAGTCAGCCGTTAAAAAAAAAATGTACGAGTATTAATTATGGAAATTCTAAATCGATATCGATAACATCTAGCTCAAAGATATCAGCAGTTTGGTTGTCGATGAGTGATCTGAGACTAGGCTCGGTTCTTCCCATATCGCCGTGAACAAATTCTTTAATGTAAGTTCCTGCTTGCGTGGTTAAAACTAGTTGGTAGAACAGGCCTTCAAGGTGCGTCAGTTTCATCGAATATATTGTTTTTTTACGGATTCCTGGCGATCTGCGGTGAAGAACGCGGATAGGTGTGTTTTGATCTAAAACTAGCGGTTCTTTAGTGTATTTTTCTAATGACTGAAGCTTTTCTGAGGATATTGGTTCGTTGACCCAGATTAAACAGCTGTATGTCTTCATAGCTGAATTTTCCAAACTTGTGATTTTGCTTAGTTCTTCCCTACACAAGATTGATTTTTTAAAAAAAAAAATAATTATATTAAATGGATATTGAAATTCAAGATTTTAAAGTAGAATAAGGATTTGATTTTAATTACTTTTGCAAAAGTTTCAGATGAGTTGCTCTGACAAAAGGGTTATTTGTGTTAATTTCGTTTTGTATTGTTGATAATTGCTCAGGTGAAATAGTTTCGGCGATGCATTCTTTAAACTCGATATAAAACGGGCGGCCAGTTCCGAGCATACGTACATCTGCATCCTCACGACCAGATCCAACAAAATTGTGGCCTTTTATTTTTTTAATAAAATAATAAAAAGTCAGATGAAAAAGTTAGACGGTTAATAAAATCAATGCCATTATTGATGGTGATAAATAAATGATCAAGTAATAAAGTATTTTGAAATCTTTAATAAAAAGATGTACCTTCAGGCTTTAGAATGGTGGATATCGGGCCAGCAATTAACTCAGAAACGGAATTTTCAGCAAGTTTCAAGTCTCCAACAAAAAATGGGGTTTGACTAACGCCACGTAATAGTTTCATATATCTACCTAAAAAAAATGGTTAATAACAAGAGAAGAGTTTAGGGTTTATGGTATATGGTGTATATCACTATAGTAGGAGTACGCCTCTTAAATATCCCCAATAAGATTTTTTAGGTCTTTTAATTTCAGAAAAGGTGCAATAAAAAATTAAATAATAAAAATAATGAAAATATTTAGATATAAAATGAGAGACTATACCTCCTATAAAAATAGGGTCTCTTCTTATTAGTAACTGTGAAATGATAGAAGGTAATGAAACTTTAGTAGGAGGATAAAATCCAGCTCTAAA